>CALNHX010008611.1:0-58641 GCA_940337035.1 Agriotes lineatus
GTTTCCAAACGAGAGAATACTCAGTTCGCAGACTGTTAGATAGCAGACAGGCTTGGTCGGTAAGCATGCTTAAACTAAAATTTTGGAACTGCTTACTTTTTGTTACAAAAAAATGTTTAAAACATGTAATAAGCCTACGCAAAATCACAAACAATCGAACAAGAAATGCAAACGAAATTCTCTTGGCCCCAAAAGTTCCTTATGGGCCAGTTAAGACAGCACACGTACTAAGACAATCGGAAGCTATGTTTTTTATTCGTAGTAATGCAAGAGAAATAGGTTGTAAGAATTGGTACAGGCGTTTATATTTTTATTGCATATACTAAAAATCCCCTAAAATCAAAGTTGTGCTACGGCCGCCATAATAAAAAATAAAAAAAAAATTTTGTAATCAATTTTTCTCTAAACCTAGTGGTTTTGAAATGATGAGCTGTAGAATTCTTTTGATTTTTTTAAAATTCCAATTTTGAACAAAATCCACTGTAAAATACCGGTTACTATGTTTACAGTCAAAGTTAGTCATAACTACATAGAATTTAGCGAAGGAGAAAAGTAGACAGAAGACTTAACTGCCAACCTCAAGCCTCCTTCTCATCCTCAATTCTAATCCCTTGACAGGGATGTGGTGACTGCCCTTACAATGGTTGTCTTTAATTCTTCCCGATTAGTAGCCATATGAATTGCCTCATGGACAAGGATCCCAGTTATCTCCGGACTTGGTCAGTCCATCGGCGTGGAGAGCATCCTCTGGTTCTTCTGCTGTTGACTGTCCCTTCGACCATTGGCAACTCCATGTTATTACTACGCCTTGATATGTGCCCGTAACACCTCAGAAAACGTTCTTAAATAACTGTATAAATTTTATTTTTGAAGCCCAGCTCTTATATGATTGATATGTTAGTTCGAAACTTCGTCTAAGAAATGCAAAGTAGTCTGCGGTAATGCCACATCTCAAAAGCATCCAGTTTCTTACGGTCTTTAGCTTTGAGAATGCAGGTTTGTGAGACATCTAACAAAATTGAAAATGCCAAGGTGTACAGGAACGACATTTTTGTTGTTTTAGTAGTGGCTTGGCCTTGCCATATTCTGGTTAGTTTCATAACCGCGCTCTTGGCTATATCGATTCCTTTGTGAATTTCGTTTTCAGAATTTCCATCATTTGTGATCACAGAACCTAGGTAGACATATTTTTGAACTACTTCATATCCAAGGCCAGTTGAAGGATCCATAATCATCTCGAAATGGAGTGAATATCACAGGTGGAATAGTAAAACTCAAACATTTTCCATGTATAACATTTAATGAACAAATAGGTAGATAGTTAAAAAAGCGACATGTTTCGACAATTACGTCATCATCAGGCTTCTAAAAATTAATTAATTCACTAGAGATAAGTTACGAACCAAATAGAAGCTAAAACTTACTTAATATTCGGAAGCAGTAGATTAATGATTAGAATTAATATTAAAGTTTGTAGCACAACTCCTAAGAATTCGCAATACCCTTGAAGAGGAAAACAGATGTGGCTAAGCCACATGTAAGATGAGTGACCTTTGTGGTCTAAACATCCGAACTACATGCTAAAATAACGTATATAATTAATTAACAATATTTTAATATGAAAAATAGTGAAACTTACGGGAAATTCATATAAACAATTATAAGAACTACGAACAGAAGTTAAGCTATCAACAAACCCTAATGCGCTTCATGACAGCAGTGAATAGAAACGGAAATAAAATTTCAAATTCAAAAGAGCCGGTAAAGAAGGAAACTATAAATAGTAGGTCCCTGTAATTGAAAAGCAGCGCATGGCGAAACTAACTTAAGAATAATAAGTCTTGTTTGTGATAGAGGATCTCATTAAGGGATGACTGAGGGTTTTTGTTATGAATATTGTGGATCTCCTTGGTCTCCAACAAATTAAGTTTAAGGCCTTTATTGCAAACATGTAAATTTTCAAAATTATTGGATGAATTAAGAGAGTGACCAGTGTCTAAAATATGATTGGCAAAGGACGACTTGGAAGGTGAAATGGATAAATTATATATCAAAAATTATACATCAAACGCCCGAACCAAGGTCATTTGTGATAGAGACACCCGATGGAGCCACATACAGAAGAAATACGTGGTTCCTCAAACACCACAAAGAAGCCACCCCTGAAAAAGAAGTATTCGATACACCCCTCCTATCGATACCCACCAGTCAGCAGCCTACACCTAGAGAGGAAGAACAAAGAGCCCCTGAGAGTAAAGAACACCCAATAGAAGAAAACAAAGAAGTGATCCAGACTCCTTGCCAGGAGACAGCGACTACAGAGGACGAAGAAAAGGCAGAGAAGAGTGAAACGGCCAGGCTCAGCAGCAAGGGAAGAAAAATTAAAACGCCAAAGAGACTGAATTTATAAAAAGAAGGGAGATGTCATAGTAGCACTAGTAACATTGTATAACTTATGATTAGCTGTATAATAAATAACCATTAGAATATAATGCAATGTACTAGAGTCATAAATAAATAGTGTTGGTTATGACACTATCTATTGGCAATTCAATGTAAATTATTACCTTCCGCTACTGGACTTAAGGTATGTGTGATATGGGTGATTGGCAGCAGCTGCACTTGTAGTAGGTAAAACTTTCAAGCGAAATTTAGAATGTGATTGCTGTTTAATAACCAAATGATTATAGTGAAAGTATTTATACTCATAGAGCCTCTGAAGCTTTGTTGTCCCATATTATAGGACAAGTATAGTGAACGTTCTATTTAATGAAGTCGCTAAATTTAAGAGAAAAATTGGTTAAATAGAGAATTTCATACGACGGAAATTCGTCAATACGAAGTTATACTGTAACAATTTCTTCCCTGCAGATGTTATGTCATCGCAGAAGTCCGTCGCAGCTTCTGATTTTTTAATAAGACATGTCTTTAATTGCTCTTTCTAAAAAGCGCTAAGGTTGTGTGACAAACAACCTGTAACCGCATGTAGAAACAGCAAATAATTGAGGGTATTCCTGTGCAAATTTCGTTACTTTGGTATGTAGAGGACTTGGAAGAAAATCAACTTGCGTTGTTGTGGCAACACTATTCTCACTGATATTTATATTTGCTGATATCTATTTACAGCCATAATAAAAAAACATGTTAGGTTTAGAGGAAAAACGGTAACATTAAATATTATTTATTTCATTATGGTTTCATTTTTTATTCGAAGCTTTTTTGTATATCTGCATGGGTTACGAAATTATAGAGAAAAAAACAAAAATGAGCTGCCATTTTTCAATATGTAACCTTTAGTATATTCAATAAGAAGATAAATGTAACATCTTCATAAAATTTCTTATTTGTACTAATTTTTCAAGGTACGTGCAATTTTTGGCTTATTTTTCCTGCAATCTAAATGGAACAATTATTTTTGGATTATGTTTTACAAAGTTATAGTTTTTAAAATCGGTAGAAAGCCCTTTGATTGTAGTTTTCAACTGCTTAATGAAACTCATATTGTTCCATTAAAAAAAAAACATAGTTTTCAAGTGGTTTTGTAGATTTGGTGTGATAATTCCGTGATGAGAAATTTTTAGAGCTAAGTGGAGTTTGTTTTACATTTCTTGCTCGATTGTTAGCAATTTTGCGAAAGTCATGGCCCACTGTAGCTAAATATATATATTTTTATTTTTATAAATAATAGTACCAAAATTTTAGCTTAACCATGCTATCATAAGGCATTCTTAGCATTGTTTTCAAATATTTAAAGATATATGAAGTATTTCGTTAAAAAAAAACAAAGTCGTGTAGCACTACTCAAAAATAGGGGTTGTGGCTTAAATTGCTTTATGGGAATTTATAGGCTGCATACTGAAGTTTGAAACGAACATATTATTGATATCACTATTATTAACGAAGTTTGTGGGCTGTCTAGCGATTTACAAACACCCTATGTATACTTTTCTACCAATTTAATGTGTTGTCCTTGAACTGTCAGTTGTTTACTCATGACCATATTAATCATGAATTCGGTTTTCTTCAAGTTCAGTTTTAGGCTTCAAAACAAACTCAGTTGAGGTTATATAGCATTCCTTGTGTTTCTCCTAGGTCGTCTGTTATTCAATCTTTATAAATCTTTCTCCATCTATTGTAATTCCTTTGGCGTCCCATCCCAGGTTTGTAGGAGCGCTCTCTAGAACAGTTATAAGTAGTTTATCATTTGTCATCTTGTTGTCATGTATCTTTACTGTCGTTGTTGCGTTTTTATAGATGTTGTGGAAGAAATTAGTGTAAGGACTGTCAATGCGGTTTTCATTCGGTGCTTCTAGGATGTCCATTTTGATAGTATCAAACTCTTCTATAAGTAACATGACTGTTCGCAGGTGGTCGTTTGCTCTTGTGAAAGCCTAGTTGTCCTTTCAGGTGACAGAAGTGTAATTTATTTTCTGTTTTCGATGTCATTATTCTAATAAAAAGCTTGTACAAATGGTTCAGCAAACTGATATGTTCCCTTTAGTAGGCACTGTATATTGATGTAGGCATATATTGAAAAGGTCATCTTTTTTGCAACGGTAACTGAGCTTCGATCTTGATGGCCCCGAAGTTTAGTTAAGATACATTATTCACAGCATACAAACAGTGACGTTACCGTTAGGGCGATGTTTCACTTTTGTTACAACAACTTCAAGGAAGTGAAAGTAAAATAAATTCATGTAAGAAATAAGACTTCAACATTTTTATGACGCCTTGGACATCTTTTACTTTGGGCTAAAGTAATCAACCCAGTGGTTCCAACCGACAATTGTATGCGCTTTATACGTTGCCACTGAATTAACAGAGGAAAAACAGCAAATGCTACTGAAGCGAGCCATTTGCAATGTTGGCTTTGTTGCATGTCATAATTTTATTGAGTAAGAAATAGCAAAAGAAAACCCGCAATGTAATGTTAGCTACAGAAAGAATTATAAAACGAAGCTTACAGTGATTTGGACACCTGCTACTAATCATCATTACCCAGCCCTATTTAAGTCCACTGTTGGACGTAGGCGTCCCGTAGCTGTCGTCTCCACTTCTCTCTGTTCTGCGCTTCCTGCATCCAGTTGGTAGAAATTCTCTTTATGTCGTCCTCTCAGCGCATTGGTGGCCTTCTTCTGCTGCGCTTATCCTTTCTGGGTCCCCATTCCAGAAGTTTGGGTGTCCACCTGATGTCTTTTAGTCTGGAAACATGCCCCGTCCAGCTCCATTTCTGTCTAGCCATGCGTACTACTACGTCTATCACTCCTGTCTTGCTCCTCAGATCTTCGTTTGTTATTCTATCTCTTATAGTAATCCCAAGCATCGACCTTTCCATGCGCCTTTGTGTCACTCTTAATTTTAAAGCTTACCTTTTCGTGAGTGTTGATGTTTCTGCTCCGTAAGTCATTCCAGGAAGCACGCATTGATTAAACAGTTTGCGCTTTATAGCTGCGAATAGATGACAAAAAATTGCCGAAACGATTGTTTATATTAAAAGTACGAGGAAAGAATAAAAAAGTCGAAACCCGTAAATCTTGGAAAGAGACTGTAGCTATAGCTTCTCTTCAAATTGTTTGAAAGCGTGTTAATCACCGCTATCAATTTGCATAAGGCCATTTGGTTACAACAGAATGCGACACCAAGACATTTGGTCCACACGATAGGTTACATGAAGCCAGGTTGTCGTCACGATATTCTGCTGATTGTCAAATGAGGCACAGGTAAAGAATCAGAAAGTTACATAAAACACTCGTCGATGCGCCTTTGGTGAAATTCCTACTCTCAGCCTCCACCAGTGTCTCACGTTTAGCCTCACTCTGTATTCACCAAATAGAGTATTTCGAATAAATATAAATCTCCGGGCTATCTTCCGGAATGAATGTAAAGGCATTCAACTGTACTTTCCTATCCCTTTCTTTCTTCGACCGCCCAAATTCACGCATCCTTAAGGTATAATACAGTCTGTATACAGTGTATACACTAAGACATCTGTCTCCACCTGATTCAAAGCAACACAAAGTCAGCGCTCAGTTTAGGCGATGAATTCGGAAAGTTACAAAGAAAGCTGCCCTGTGTATTGCAGCCCCGCGGGCGTTTGAGATCGTCTAAGGAAAATATTTTTTGTTTATTTTGAACTTTAAATATATTTATATAGACGACAAACATTGTTAATTTTATACCATAAATTTAAGAATCAATATTGTAAAACGTGACTCATCATTAATTACTCCAGAAATCATCCAACCCTAAACAAGAGCTACCTGTACGCATTTATAAATATTATAATACAAAATGAGCAATAGAGCGTGACATGGAAAAAGAGATAGTTTACACGACAAGAACATAGAGAGCATGACCTTGAATGTAAAATTATTGGTTACCCTAATTATTTTTAAGAAAAAATAACTATTTTCTAGAAAACAATATTTTATACCCGTATACGCTATCGTAAAAATATCAGTTTTCCGAAAGTAAGAAAATCGAGTAAATTAGATTTGTTTTTATTAAAAAAAATTGCTAAAAATCGACTTCACTGTTACAAACTTTTAATTCAAGCAAGAGCACTATAATAGGCAAACAAAACTAAACTTATGTATATTTTTAAATCATTCGTTTTAAATGTTATGATCTTGCCCTTTGGGTAGGGTTACTTTGTGCTAAATACGAAGCTGGTACTCGCATAATCAGCCTTTTATCTTTCAGTTACGTACTGGTACCCGAGCAGGAAGGCTGCTCTTGGGGCGGGCATTTCTACTTCTTTATTGAGTGTATATTTCAGCATGTTTATCATCTCTCCTCGTGGATACAATATTTAGCAAACAAAATGTACCTATACTGTTTTTATGTACTTTTTCTCGTAAGTTTGCTTAACACACAAATTATGTGCTTTCTTGTGTTGGGCAAACAAAACGCCTTTTTAGTACGTTTGCTGGAGTGTGGCCAGCCTAATTAAAACCACATGTTGGCATTTTGGCATGCTGTGCAACTGGGCATCTTCGTTGGGCAATTTATGCCGCGTGCCATAAACACCAACTTTTTGCTGTTGATTTGTAATTATTTATTATTAAAGATACCCTTACTTCAATAGAATACTTTACGTTCGTTATACACATTAAATTTGACAACTTAGAATTAACAATCAGTTTTTAAATGTCATTATCAATGATAGTCATACTTTTACCCTGGATGGGAAATGATCACCAGGTGTAATATGGTGACCATTTTCATCACTATGCATTATGGTTGTTATTATAGGCGCTTTTCCAAGCGTCAATATACTAAACCTAATGCAAGATACTTTATATGTAGTAAACAAGTTATCGTATTAATAATCTAAATTACCTACCAGAAGACCGAGAGTCCAGCCTGCCATGAGAACGATTAGTTGTATTCCAGCAGTAGAATCTGTAACGTACTGCGATTGGGAAATTCCGATCACCATGAGTAAATCCAAAGTATTAAGAAAGCCCATCACGATTGTTGCGCCTAGAAACAATATTTGCCACCCAAATATGGTATTGAATAAGCCCACTTGCTCGGTTAGAATGTCATACAATTGAGTCACTTTCTTCATAGTTTCCCAGTTATGAAAATTAACTAATAAATCTCTTCTGGAACTAATATGCACTAAGTTCTGTTGTTGGGGCGATGTATTCAAAGTCTCCAGCAATCCATTAATCGTTTCACATCGATGTTTTAGTAACAATATGAAATTATATAGAAGGCCCACCATTATTAATATGTAATAGTTTTGTAAAATTCGAAATAGATAATTTCGGTATTGAGTTATACCTGCCATTCCAACCCAAAGATAAACGTCGTAAGCGAAAAGAATTATAAACAAAACATGAGAAACTATAAGTTCCTTATATATAGATTTACTGCTTCTCATTTCTGATTTTGGAATACTGCTATGTAGGTGTCTTAATTTGTATGACAATCTTATGAAAAAATAGAAACTTTCGGAGTGTCGCAAAGATGGCATCCAAATTGCTGATATATTGGTAAGCGTGAGAGTGAAGGCAAACGATAGATCTGTAATAGTTAAGGTTGGACTTGGAAAATGTGGATACACGTCAATTATTCTTCCTATAACAGAGTGCACATAACCAAATAGCAGTATAAAAATTGTAGCTGCAACGTAGTACCGTAAACTGGGGGAACATGGGACTTGGGTATTATTTGGGACAAAATGTCATATTTTTAAATTTGCCGCAAAAAGTTATAAATTGGCACTTCTGAAATGTCTAAAAAAATAACTAGATACTTTAGATTACATTCTCTTAATAATCTGTACATTGTTTTGGCGAATTTACTGTTTTTATTTGCACAATTAATTATTTAAAATTACAAAAAATAAGTGAGCATTTCGTACACTTGAAAGTGTGGTCTGGCATTTTAAAACCAAGGTAAATATAACCTAGTTTATCCATTAATTTGTTTGGTTATAACCTCAGTTATTATGTTTTGTGTTTGCATTGTTGAAATTTTAGAATGTTTATTTATTTTAAGAGGTTTTAACAAATTCTCATCGTTTTAGGATAATTTGGGACAAAATGCCAAGAGTTTATAGAAGGAGGTTAGGTGCCACACGTTATTGTGATTATGAAAAAAACAACATAGAATTAGCTCTAGCAGCTGTGATTGATGGACATACGACAATCCGAGCTGCTGCAGAAAGATTTCAAGTGCCAAAATCTACATTGTTTAGAAAGTATCGGGGACAAAACTCAGACAGGATAGGACGACCACCTGTGCTAAATAATTTGGAAGAGGAGAATATCGTACATGCCTTAACATATGCAGCCAGTTGTCAAATCCCTTTTACAGAAATGGATTTACGTCTATTTGTTCAGGAGTATCTTAATCGCAAGGGGATTATGGTTTCCGTGTTTAAAGAAAATTTACCTGGTTATGATTGGCTGCGTTGCTTTTTAAATAGACATAAGGCCCTCACTGTTAGGCTCTCAGAAAATGTAAAACGTTGTCGTGCTAATTTAACTGCTGAAACAATCAATAACTACTTTGACCATTTGGGGGAATCATTATGTGGAATAGATGCCTCCAAGATATTGAATTATGATGAGACGAATATGAGTGACGATCCCGGTAGAGCCAGAGTAATAGTACGAAGAGGAATCAAGCATACTTCTCGGGCTTTAGATAGTTCTAAAAGTTCAGTTTCTGTTATGTTTAGTGCTTCTGCAAATGGAATATTATTGCCTCCCTATATTGTTTACCGAGCGAAGCATTTGTACCCTGAATGGACCGAAAATGGACCTCTGGGTGCATTGTATAATCGTTCCAAAAGTGGTTGGTTCGAATCAGTAATTTTTGAAGACTGGGTAATAAAAGTGGCAATTCCTTATTTCAAGCATATGGAGGGGCAAAAGGCAATAATTGGTGATAATTTGGCCTCGCATTTATCGGTAACAGTCATAAGAAAATGTGAAGAAAATAATATACGCTTTATATTACTGCCCCCAAATAGTACGCACATCTGCCAACCATTAGACATTGCATTCTTTAGGCCACTTAAAATAAAGTGGAGACAAATTTTAACTTCATGGAAACTAACTCACAAGGGATGTATCCCCAAATCAGAATTTCCTGCCCTGTTAAATAAAACTCTGCAAAGTTTAAAAAACGCAATTCCTGCGAACATTATCTCAGGATTTCGAAGTGCCGGTATAAGTCCACTCGATAGAAATACTGTTTTAAAGCATGTCATATTGCCTGAAAATAATGTTAATGACACCGCTTTTTTACAAGCATTAAAACAAGTAGTAAAAGAATATGTTAAGCCATCTGAAGTTGTCACCAATGCGAAACAACGAAAGAAGAAAGTCAATGTTCCTCCAGGAAAATCAGTAAGTGCCATTGATATTACACAAGAGCAAGAAGAAACTGTTCTTCAGGCGGTGGAAGAAGAAAACGGTGAAAATTTGTTAATAGAAGAGGAGTGGGCAGCAGAGGAAGAAGAGGATGGGGCAGTAGAAGAAGAAGAGGATGGGGCAGCAGAAGAAGGGGAAAATATTAATATAACAATGTTAGATGTAGGTCACTTTGTTGTAGTAAAGTTCATTTACAATGAAGGCACAAAAAAAAGAAACAGAAAAGCTGTTTGTGTCTCAGATTGTAAAATGCAATAAAAAAACTTACGATGTCAGCTGTTTAAGACCTCTTCAGGGTAATAATAGTGTTTATGTTTTTCCTCAAGTGTTGGATTGCAATAAAATTGTAAAAGAACAAATTATAAAGGTTCTTCCTAATCCACTTAACAAAAGAGGAAGGTATTATTTTAAAAAAAATCCCTATTAATTTTTTTGCAAATTATTTCAAACTTTTATTTCATTAACCGGTTGTCTTGAAAACTTTGTTTTTTTGTATTGCATTGTGTATGTGCTTTTTATTATCTAATAAAATCAACTTAAATTTAAATATTTTTATTTCCTGCCTGCCTGCCTGCCTATAAATTAGGCGTGTCAATTTTTTTTTTAATGAAAATTGTCCCAATTTACCCTAGCATTCGCTAATTTGAGGCAACAGTCTCAATAGCACTAGATTTCTTAACAAAATAAATAGTTGTCCCAAATATGACAACCGTCTGGGTAATTTGGGACATGAAAAAACTATGTAAAAAAATTTAACAATTAACTATTAATTTTTGTTTTTTAACTTAATTTACTGTATAAAGAATGGGGCTTTACGATCACACCATTTTGATTAAATTAAAATCAATAATTTTAGAAATATTCCTCAAGTTCATAAAAATAAAAATTATTTTGTCCCAAGTTCCCCCATTCTACGGTATCGATAAAGCTTTGCTTTTTCTGTCTTGCTACCAGAGTTGAAATTCAATGGGGGAGCCATTCCGAGCATACATCCAAATCGATATAGTAGTTCAATACACCACAATTCTTCTTGTCTTGTTAACCGTAAAGCCATACTAATCTAACTTGTAGTGACAACTATCAAAGAACGATCACAACTTCGTAATTGTATATTAGCAGTAATTAGTATTTCACCACATGTGACAGCTGAATCAAATAGCAAACAATGAGTGTCACTTAGCTAATGAATCTATTTAATTTCTATTCAGTCTTAATGTAGTAGTTTTAGAGCAAAATATGGAAATAACTATAGAGCTCTTGTGGCCTTACATCACGTCAATATTTTTCTGGCACGTTTTTGTACTTGTATTTAATTAATCGTGCACTATTTATTCCTATCCGTGTAGTGTTTATCGAAAGTGGTTTAGCTGAGTGGATGGAAATAAAACCATAAGTTTTACACTAACAGCAATACCCAGAATTACTTCTAAAACGATTAAATGATAGTAGAAACTAAAGAATTTCGAACGATAATGATACATGTCGCAATTATGTAGGTAATGGGGGTTATACTTTTTTTATATTTTCTATACGTTTAACCATAACTAGCTATTGCAGAGTTTGTTAACGGTGTAACAGATCAAGTATGATATTATTTATTTCGGCGATGTGGGCAGTTTAGAAACTTACAGGAAATCGGAAAAGAACACTTTCTGACTGCGAAATTCTGTAAGTAGAAGGTTAAAACATTTACTTTATTTTAGAAAAGGTAACTTTTATTATATGTAGATAATAATTGCCCTAATTATTTTATATATTTTTTTTATTTGGAAAATGCCATATTGGGTTATATCTGTTGCATATAGCAATTTACCAATACACAGAATATCAATATCTAGTAAAATTATCTTCTATCACTTTACATCTGATATCAAAGTCTTCAGCCTTTTTAGGAGTTCAACACTTCGTAGTTATAAAAGGGACCGGCTGAACAATAGAAAAAAAATTATATATTTTACTACAACTTGTCCATCCCGAATCGTTCATCTGGAACTAAAGTTCTTATATATTTTGCAGTAATCCGTACTTTCGCTGTATTTTCTGTAAATGATTGCAAAACTGCTGCACCGTTAGATTTTCTGCGAAATGACTCACATTATATCATAGTAAGGAAAAAAATCCAGCAACAGTTTACTGTGAAAGAATTTTAAGTGGATGTTAACTAAAAATCTGCACAAACTTTACAACGTATTTATACTTGCTAAAAATATGTTAGCAAATAGTTAATAAGAAAGCATGCCACAAATTGAGATTTTTTGATTTATTCTAACAATTATTTGTTAGAGTGTATGCCTCCCACCTGTTTTCGTACACTTTTTACTTTAGTAAAAACCATAAATTTACAATAAGTTTTAGTTGGTGTATATTTGGAATATCCTGCTTACAAAGAATGAGGGTATTCTAAATATATCGTTTCAAAACAGTTATCCTATTCATAATACGATGTCTTCAAATGTTAACCAATATGAAAGAGGACCAATTAAATACATAGAATGTGATGTATCTATAAAGAAATGTACTTCTAGCGTTCTTCGAAATAATCTCCCTCTAATTTTCGACACTGCTGACGTCGACGATATATTTAAGTCCCGGAAGGACTGTTTAAATTTGCCACAATGAATGTGTTTCAAGTCATTAAAGCGCTTTCTTTTAGGGCTAATTTGAGCTGAGAAAAGCCAAGGGGTTTCCCGCTGCAAATTGCGTGCATTTCCCATACATCGCACAAAAGACATTTTCTCCGCGTTTTACACCTCTGGCGAGGGTAATTCTAGATGCTGTAGATCGTATATTTAGTTTGTCGATTGCCAGTTGGGGTTCACCATTCCCGCAGGCATGTAGGCTCGCTCCCGATGCTCAAGCCACCGCAAAGGTGGCTTGACATGTATCTAAATTCATCCGGAAGCACACTATCAAGACAGTTATGTTGCGTTGCGCTGAGAAGTTTGTTAGTGGCGGAAAATTGGATCTTCTTACCGTGAAGTATATCTTCAATATCGGTTAAATGCCGGATCAATTCTGAGGTAAGTGCTGTTTAGTTACGTTACCCTTAATTCACGTTCTATGTTTTTCGCAGCTGTTTCGACGTACTGCACCTACATCTAGAAGCAATTTAGTCTCAATTCTGACTTTTCTGGACCCTTGTTTACGCCTGACAATATTTCCAAGGGCCAACTATATTTTACAGGAGCACGTATACATACAATGCGGCTCCCTCAACTGCGCATGCTCAAGTGTTCTCTGTTTTGTTGTCGTCTGTTGTGATTGTGATTGGGGTTATGTTTGTTTTGTATGTTTATCTAAAATCTGTGTTTTACGCTAATCAACTTGTTATAAGTGTTATTTTAAGTTATTTTATGCGATGAGTGTTACTTGTAAAGTGTGCAATAAAATATTTACACCCCAAAAAAACTTAAATCGGCACTTACGGAATGTGCACTATATGGAGACAAATGCTATTTCTTATGATAGTACTGTTCATAATAGCAAATGTTTAGAAAAGGGTTGTAATTCTTCAGTTAGAACAATACAGGACTTGAGAACTCATTTACAAAATACCCACAACAAAACTTTTATTAAAGAAGAATTGAACTTTGAACGTTTAGATGGTAAAACATTGTTTTTTATTTTCATGCAACATTCATTCATTAAAAAATGTTTCTTATAGAATTTCAATTGTGGCTTTCAAACGTCTCTAATGATGAGAATGCACGTTATTTTAAGAATAATACCAGGACATGTTCTTCATCAAATAGGGAAACCAGTTACTTCTACTGCAGTCGTGGTAAGATGACAATTTTAATGTATAAAATGTATTTATTAGTTATGTTTATGCTTTATTCCTAATCCTAACATGTTATTTAGGTCGCCAAACTCAAATTAAAATTAGGAGAATATTAATTATTTCTAAAGCATATTTGTAATAATTTGTAACAAATTTGTAATGAGTAATAAAATGCATTTTATTTCAATTGGTACCTATAAAAAGCTATGTATTCAATTATTTTCGATAAAAAATTATTTTTGTTTAGCTGTTTATCACGAATGTGGATAGGGCCAAGGCAAATAAACCACATGAGGGATAAAAAGGAACTTCAGTGCCGAGGAGTACATTATGTTTTATTTGACATCGTGAAATTACAACGTTTTAACCAACATTTGTAGGTTATGTTAACGTCGGTTGACGTTTATCTGTCGCCTCGCCACCTACAAAAAAGTCTTAAAACAATGGATTACTTTACTGCCGATTTTTCGTATTTTAATAACGATTTCGAGGTACTTTAATGCCGATTCAAATAATAGTAATTTTTTAGTAATATGTTAAATTTGACTTTTCAATTAAATTTAAAAATTATAACAGGTGTTTAATTAAAGTCAAGTTTTTGTTAAATTTGCATGATTAATATTATACTAAATAAAAACCATTAAGTCGTAAATAATTTAATATTAAAAAAAAACGTTTCGCACAATTAAAATTGGTTTCATCAGTTTACATATTATAAATGCATTATGTTGAAGAGATAAATTGGAAAATTTACAAATCTGAAAAGTTATAGAGAAAAATAAGTTAGCGAACACGAAAAAATTTCCTCAAATATGTGTACTTACGGTTTATTAAATTACTGGAGAACAAAATTTCTTAATCATTACGACTTGCATTTCCCAACATAAAAGCTAGTAAAATATGAATTGTGTGTATATATAACAATTTCTTATATTCAAAATGTAAATTTTAATTAACTGATTATGTATTCATACTTTAATAAAAAATAAAAAAGTCGTAATGATTAAGAAATTTTGTTCTCCAGTAATTAAATAAACCGTAAGTATACATATTTGAGGAAATTTTTTCGTGTTCGCTAACCTATTTTTCTCTATAACTTTTCAGATTTGTAAATTTTCCAATTTATCCCTTCAACATAATGCATTTATAATTCGTAAACTGATTTTAATTGTGCGAAACGTTTTTTTTTTTAAATATTAAACTATTTACGGCTTAATGATTTTTATTTAGTATAATATTAATCATGCAAATTTAACAAAAAAACTTGACTTTAATTAATCGCCTATTATAATTTTTAATAGTAATTTTTCTCCATCATTGGATATACCTAGAACATACAGATAGTTCAAATTTCCCACAATTTATGCAAACGTCAAATAAAATGCACTTGCGCAGTTGAGGAAGCCGCGTTGTATGTATACGTGCTCCTTATTTCACAACCTCTCTGATGTGTGAACAAAGAAACCCGTAACAAGGGTGGAGCTTTGCCGTCAACAAGGAACTCTCTGAACTCAGCCTATGTTAAGGTATTGTAAATTACATAAATTATATTGTGCCGCGGAAAAGTGCGCCTAATTACTTGTGTGGTTAGAGCATTTCCTTTAAATACGGGTTTTCCAATGGCGTCGTGTGCGCTAACTTAGTGAAAAACAGTGTCCCCTTTCACTTTCAGGCATTTCTTGCATGTGTTCTTTAAGATCTCAATACTCCGGCTGTGGCTGAATAGAATTATATGTCGCCAGTTTGTGTACATAATGACATCTTCTAGAAGTCAGGATTAATATTTAGTCGGGCCGGCGCTTGAGAGGCAAGCATTTGCTAGCGGGGCTGTCCGCCAACCACACACAATCAAAAGATGCAACTAACCTAAACAAGCTAGAACGACACACAGCCTAGAGATGAAAATCAGCGATGCCAGTTTATATAACATAACCTCCAACTTCAAACATATACCTATTGCCTTCAGCCGTGCAGTCTAGGCATTCTATATAATTCTATATAATTCCGACAATTTCGCCGCCATTACGTTTAATATCGAGAAACATTAAACAAACGAACTGGTATTTTAGACCATTTATGAAATTACATAAAATGCTTGGTCATTATACAGAATGACTAAATTATACAAGTTGTCTGTAACGTATATATTGCTTTCCACACTCGCACGGTACGCTGAAGATACATTTCTTTGAACTCTGATCTTCATTCTGAGTCTTCGTCTGCGCGATCATGCTTCTCAGAGTTGGTGTGGACTTCAAGGTACGAGTAGTTCTTATGTTGAATATGCTGCTGATTCTTCTTAGTTCGTCACAAATTTCTCGGTTGTATGGTATTACGACCATGGTTGTCGGATACGTTTTTCCATCCTCTGCGGGTGTTTCTGTCTATTTCTGCTAATGTTTGATTTAGAGTTCCTATTGGGTGGCCATTAGCCGTTTCTATGATTATCCGTTTAAGGTCTGCTTCCTCCGAGCATATGGTCTTGGCTCGGTTATATAGGCATTTCGCGACGCCACGTTTATTGCTATTGCGGTGCGTTGGTTAGAATCGCATGTAGGTATCTCCTCGTACGTGTTGGTATTTGTTTGTAATGTGGCACCGTGTCGCGAGATGCTTATATTGCCGATCCAAGACCATGTGCTCGGAGGAAGAAGACCTTAAACAGCAAATGGAAATAACCACAGAAAAGCTGCGAGCTAATGGCTACGCAAAAAGAACTCTTAACCCAACAATATAAGAGATACATAGAAATGCAACACTGGCAGAGGATAAAATATCGGAGAGGACAACAACGGCCGTAATACTATACATTCGAAGAGTTTCCGACAAACAAAGAACAATCGGAAATAGAGTCAATATAATAACTGCCCTTAAGTCCGCAACAACTCTGAGATGCACGATGAAGCATATCAAGCCTCAGAACGGAGATCAGAGTTAAAAAAACTGTTTCCACAGCGTACCGTGTGAGTATGTAAGACAGTATATAATGGAAACATCGCATACAATAAGATAACGCTTCAATAGTAACTAGAAGAAACAGGTTTAGTAGCAAGCTGAAAAAAGCTAGATAAATATCACCGGCAGAACAACGAATTAGCTAGGCTAAGAAATAAAGCCCATTTGCATGCTACTACTGCGCAGAGGACGCACTGGTGGCTCAGTAATAAGAATGACAGACTCGTAATCACAACGGATCAGTAATCCCGAGTTCAAACTCTGGGGCAGGCACGAGTATACGTGAAAAAGACATAAAAAAAATTAGTCCTTCTCAGGACTAACCAGGAGTTTATACGCCTGAGAGCGGGAGTAAACCAAAAATTGCCGAGACGTAGTGTAATAAACAGCGGAAAAAGTCCTACAAAATATCTCATAATAAACCACTGTCTAAAACGACATCATTCAGAGAACATCAAGATAATAAAGATGTCTCTTCCGATTTGAGTTTTGTAAATAATCAACTGTGTTTTCACATTAAGATTACGCCCATCCGATCTTAGCGTGGTGCAACTTTACTACTTTTACAGGCAGTAAACTGGTTTTCCCCGTGACTAAATTTCCTCTTTCTTATAATTATATGCCTTATTTCAGTATCTTCCATATTTATTCGTGAGGAATATTAAATAGTTTTTTGTTCTTGTGCATCGAAAAGCGATTAATTACGGCAGCGTTTAGCAGCTGAAAACTTCCACTTTTTTAAACTAGTAACTTTTACTTTTCTGCTTTAAAACTCATAGCAACAAAAACCAATAACCATTTCCATTGGTGGAATTCGAAATAGACACTGCCATTTTGCTGTATGATCAGGAGCTCTTTGACTTTTTCCGACTTCCGTTTTAGACTCGCCTTATTTACGTACCTCGCTCGCTGCGCTCGCTTGGCCATAAGCTGTGGCTCTTCCAAAAAAAAAGCCTTAATTTCGGGCTTGTAACATACATAGCTATTTCTATGTCTGTCTTCTTATTGGGCGGAAAGTGTCAGGAAGTTTTCCGCCAATTTCACCATATGTCTGACAGCTTCGAACGTCGTCGTGTGTTTCAAGTCACTTAATTAGTTCAGTATTCTTTGGATTTAAGAGCGACGCGCTTTTGTCTTCAATATCAATGCCGGAGCACTATTTCATAAATCAACTTTGCAACTTTTCACCTTGCACATTGCAGTTTTTAAATTTTAAAAATTGAAAGCATTTGTTTTTCATAAAATATAACTATGATAGTTTACAGCTGTTTATCTGCACTTTGCATAATTTTGATGAAATTTAACTTTTCCAAAATATTTTTCTTACAGAAATTGTTTGAAATTTGCAAAGTGCAAAGTTTAAAGTGGCGAATTTGGTATATGAAATGAAGCCTTGTTCGGCCACCATCTCATTTTTCGGAAGTCTGTATACTAAGACTCCTTCTGATTTTTGCTTCTGAAGCTACACGACGTCTATGTTAGGAACTTTCTTTGAGTGTCACGCCCTGACTTCTTACGACGATGCCGTCGTCACAGACATAGTTTTGGTTTAGTTGTTGGGTAGCCACAGCCGTCTGATTATTTCGGAATATGGTAGTTTCTCTTTTAAAGCAAAATTCCCACTGGCAATCTGAGGTAGGATTCGTTTATAACTATTCGTAGTTGGATGAATACTTAGTAAAATGTGTTTTTAGGTTTTTTTCCTTTTTATTTTTCCTTTTCCGTTTTCTCGTTTCTATTTCGATTCTCCTCTAGTTTTGGGTTCGCCACACGGTTGATGTGCCTGCAGTCACACTTTACCGCTTTGCGATGTTCAGGTGAGGCCGAAAACTCAAAGTTATCCGCCTCGAGAAAAGCCTGTTGATGCTTGAAATTCCTGGTTTGTGGAATTACGCCAGTTGTAGAAAATTACTAGACCCCGGTGTTACATAGATTTTTATATTTTTAAAAGCGGAATTTGAGTCCGTCGTTTCCTAATTGAACTTTATATTTAGGTAAACCTTACCTTCTATAAATGATTGACTACTCGTCGCACAACGTTTATTTTGTTTTGTGGCATATAAGCTTATAGATTTCGTAGTATGTTTTCAACTTGTTTCAATTTGTAATTTGTCTTGAACGTTGACTAACCTATGAAGTCTTGTCTCTGAGGTAGAGACAACATACAAAACATATAGACGCACATGACTTGGAGGTAGCACGATAGGTCCACCGAGGCTCGAGTGCGCGTGAACTTGGGTCACCCTCAACAAAAAAAAAGGGTTTTTCATTCGGGACCTTCAATTGATCGGTACGGAACGGGTTACTTCATGTCAGACCTTGTTGGTCACACGATCCTGTGTACCTAGCGTTATATGTCTTTCGACGTCCTGGGTGTCTTTCTCGACTTCACTGTCGTTCTTACCAGAGCTGGGCAAATTACTTTTAGAAAGTAATTAATTACTAATTACCAATTACTGTCCAATGTAGGAATTTAATTACCAGAGATTCAATTACTCACAGGAAATAGTAATTCAATTACCAATTACTCAATAATTGTAATTGCACAATATCAATTACTTTTTCAATTACTTTCAATAAAAATTATTGTCATATAGTTCTATTTAGTAGAACTTTCTTGCAAGTTGCAACTATCATTAGTGTCTGGTCGATTCGTAATCGTAATCTAAGAATGCTTAATTTTTATGTTTTATTAACTATAGTAATCTACATACTTTATCACTCTTGAAGGTTTTTTGATAATTAGATCCTGTAGCTACATGCAGCATTCACCAAAACCAAAAGTTTTTAGTTTGTTTTGATGTAAGATGTAAGTGAATACATACATTCAAGAATAGCAATTATACAGGGTGTCCTAAAAAATGGGACACCGATTTGGGATAGATTCCTTAGGTTATAATAAACCGATTAAACCTAATATACCTTAGTACAAAGTCCCTTCAGAAAGAAGGTATAGGGACTTGGAAATTCAAATTTATAATTCTTTTTATATTAGTTTCCACGTAGGTTATCACTGAAGTTGAGCTATTTATCACAATTGTGGATTTAGTTACCGAGCCCCGTACGGCCAAAGCAAACGAACCACATGAGGGATCAAAAGAAACTTCCAGTGCCGAGAGGTCGCGAAATTACAACATTTTAACCAACTTTTGTAGGTTCTGTTCACGTCGGTTGACGTTTACCTATCGTCCAGCCGCCTACAAAAAGTCGTAAAATAATTGATTACTTCACTGCCGATTTCTCGTATTTATTTTACGATTTCGGCGTTCTTCACTGCCGACTTTACCTACGTGCACTGTTTAAAGTTATCGCCCTGGCTAATATTTTATAATTTAATATGTCAAACCTTTTTGGAAGCCATCTTGGTAAGCTTTGAAAATTAATAAATAGTTCACCTAATCTAACTGTTAAATCTTATATTTTAGTTTAAAATGTAATTTCTCTACCTATTATGAAGAAGTCACCTAAAATGGCGAAACGTAAATAACTTGTTAATAATTAACATTTGACTTTTGAACCAAGAGGAACAACAACCCTCAACCATTAATTAAACATTTTGGCCAACAATCTCCTACAGAAGTTTTATTTTTGATTTTAAAAATAGTAATTTATTATACAAGACGATAAAGTTAAATTTTATCCACGAGTGAATCGTTTAAAGTCGAGACGAAGTCGAGACGTTAATGATTCAAGAGTGGATAGAAATAACTTTATCGTCGTGTACAATACAATATTTTTTTCTATAGCAAGAACTTTAACAATTTTAAAAGAAATGGACAGTCAATCACATTTCAAAATGTCAGTATCTAGATTCGGTTGCTACGATAATACGAAGCTGTCATATTTAATTTAAACTTCTTCTTCTTCTTCTTCAGCCTTCCGCCATCCACTCCTGGATGTAGGCCTCACCCATTTCCCTCCATCTATGTCGGTTACTGGCTTTTTGTGTCCAGTTCCTACCCGATATCTTCCGAATGTCATCTACATATCGTTTCTGCGGTCGACCTCTGTTTCGCTTAGTTTCACGTGGGCGCCATAATAGTGTCTTCGTTGTCCATCTTTCATCGACTTGTCTGGTAATGTGTCCGGCCCACTTCCATTTAAGGGTTGCTATGCGTTCTATGATGTCTGTTAGTTTTGTCCTATGTCGAATCTCTTCATTGCGGATCTTATCTCTTAATGATATCTCAAGCATAGCACGCTCCATGGCTCTCTGTGTAACTCTTAATCTATCTGCGTTCCGTACTGTAAGAGCCACTGTTTCCATACCATATGTAGCCACTGGTAGTATGCAAATATCGTAAACTTTACGTTTAAGATTGATCGGAACATCTGGATTTCTTAAGATATATGACAATTTGCCAAATGCGGCCCATGCCAGTGATATTCTTCTTGTAACTTCAGTACCTTGGTTTTCTTTTCCTAGTCTGATGACGTGTCCTAGGTATATGTATTGCGTGACATTCTCTAACGTGTGCTTGTCTAGTGTAATTTGTATGTTCTGTTAACTCATAATTTTTGTTTTAGCAAGATTCATCTTCAAGCCCGATTTTTCTGCTGCCTGTTTGAGTAATATTTAGTTCATCAGGGTCTTCAGAAATAATCACCACATCATCAGCAAAGCGTAAGTGACTGAGAAAGAAACCATAAATTTTTAAACCTTTCGATTGCCATTGAAGTTTCTTGAAGACATCCTCTAGAGCCAATGTGAAAAGTTTTGGGGAGATAACATTCCCCTGTCGTACTCCTTTCCTGATGTCTATTTTCTCAGTTTTAAGGTCTTCATTTATTTTTACGTGCATTGTTGCATTTTCGTAGATATCCTTTATTATAGTTGTATATCTACTGTCGATTCTGGCATTATTTATCGACTCCAAGATGTAAGATGTACTTATGGAATCGAAAGCCTTGTAGAAGTCTATGAAGGCCAAATGTATGAGCACATTATACTCAGTCGTCTTTTCTATAACAGTTCGTAGAGTCTGCAGATGGTCCATCGTGCTATACCTCTTGCGGAAGCCCGCCTCTTCCACCGGTTGATAGTAATCGAATTTGTTTGCCAGGCGGTTGGTAATAATTCTCGTCAAGAGTTAATATAGTTGTGATAATTAACTAATCGGACGGTAGTTCTCGATATTAGTAATCGCACCTTTTTTGAACAGGAGTATTGTTTCTGAGTTGTACCATTTGTTAGGTATTCTACCTTCCCGTAGGCATTTATTTAATAAAATTTGTATTGCACGTTCAAGAGTAGTTCCTCCAAGTTTTATCATCTCCGTTGTTATGTGATCTTCTCCGGGGCATCTATTGTTCTTCATTTGCTTCAGAGCTAGTCTAATTTCATCGGTGGATATTTCTGGAATCTCTTCAGAGCCCACATTTAGTATGTTTCTTTGCGTTTGTGGTTCCACATGTGGTGTATGTGATGCATATAACTCGGTGTAAAAGTTTTCAATTGTTCTGACGATGTCTTCCGATTTTGTCACTTTTATTCCCTTTTTGTTCTTTATTTTAGTCATCTTCTGCCGTCCCTTTGATATTTTTGATCTTAATATTTTCATGTTGGCGTTGTCTTCAATAGTTGTCAAAATGGTTTTAGTTCTATGCTCTCTTATATCTTTTCGTAATGCTTTGTTTACTTCTTTGTTTATTGTTTTGTATTCGACTGTCCCCTTTTCCAATTTTCTTCTTCTTTCTATGAGTTGTATGGTGGCATTTTTGATTTTTTGGTCTGTTTGATTCGTTTTTCTTGAGTACAATTTCTTTGTTGTTACTTGAATACTAGTTGTAATTCTGTCGTTTATTTGGTTAATGTTCATGTTGGATAGTATAGTTGTATCAAGCCTCGCTGACAATTCTTGTTCATATTCATCTTGTTTCTTCATTATTTCTACGCTAGTGGGAAAACGTTGTTGTCTTACTAATTTATTTCTCTCGTGCTTAACTTTGATACTTATCAGTGCTCGGACCATCCTGTGGTCGCTCCCAGTATCGAACCTGTTCAAGACTGAAACGTCTCTACATATTTTTCAGTCCCGCATAGAATGAAGTCTATTTCGTTTTTTGTTTTACTATCGGGACTTCTCCACGTCCACTTTCTCTGAGGTGGTTTTTTAAAGAATGTGCAGTACAACTGTTCGGTTTGAAGAAAGTTGGAAAGCGTATGTCCTCTGTCATTTCTTATACCTAGACCGTAGTTACCTATAAATTCCGTATCATTTTCTGTTTTCTCCCCTATTTTTGCATTAAAATCCCCAGTAACGACCAGATAGTGAGATTTTTCTTGTTGTTTCGCTTTTGTCACATCTTCATAGAATTGCATAATTTCCTCGTCTTCGGCTATACTTGTTGGTGCGTAGACGTTTATGATTTGAAGTGTATAGCGCATATTTAGTCTGATTACTATGTATATGACGCGATCCGATATGGACTGGTATTTGATTACTCTATGTTTGATCTTTTTGTTTACTATAAAACCTACACCCCCTATGTAGTCTTTCGTGTTAGAATTTTTATTATATAGTATATGGCCACTTTTCAATTCAGTGGCTTTTTCTCCGGGTAGTCGCGTTTCGGACAGTCCGACTACATCCCATTTTATAGATTTTAGTTCATTTTGCAGCTCTTCTAGTTTTTCTTGAGATCTCATTGTTTGTATGTTGTATGTTGCAATATATAGATTACTTGTAAAGGCATTTTTTACCTGTTTCGAATTTTTGCCCCCTCCCAGAATCCATGGAACTGACTGATACATCAGTGTGAGGTTCTGAGTTCTTTACTCTACTCGCCTGGGGTCCATTTCCGTGGTTTTTGAAATTCGACATTTGGTTTGGTTTGGGTGGTTGTGGCAATTAAAACGCCTCGCTTGCCCTGCGTGTTGGCGAGTGTTCTTTATCGGCCGATCCTCTGGATGCAGACGCCGTTTGCAGCCGCCCAATCTGGGTCAGACGCTGCTACTAGTTTTGGTCAGCCCCGGGTATTTTGTTTTCCCGGTACCCACCATATCTGGTGAGCATTCCCCTATCCGCCACCCGGGGAGGCGCCCGATGGAGGACTAGCAACCCCACACGGGTTAATTTAAACAAAAGTTAGAAAATTAAACTACTTTATCTATCTTTGATGTTAAAGTGCTACTTTATCTACCCTTGCTATTAAAGTAAAACTTGACCTTTTGTTTTGAGTTGATACAAGCACACTTTAACATGTGCTATAGGAAAAAATATTTCTTACGAATATGAAGAAATGTCGAATTTCATTTAGGCTAGATTTTGTAGAACAATCTACCATTAAATACGCCTAACATGAGGCTGAATGACGAAAATAGTTATGTAACTTACCAAAGTATACAGGAGCATTGGATTTCTTAATTCTTTGATATCAAACTTCTATTTAGATTTTATAGAGGAACACTACTTGGTGATCCAATTGGCGCAACTTGCGCATTTTTTGTTGGCTCAGTTCGAAAATCCTTTTTTTATACCCTTGTACGAAAGTAACATTTTCTGTCGCCCGCTAGGGGTTTCCCGAAAATATATGTTTGGTTCCCTGGTCGGTTTCAAATGGCAGTGGGAGGGAATATAATACATTGACTGCCGTTGCCATTAGAAACGGGAGGTAATGTGATTAATAATAAATCAACTAGCCTCCTGGTCTTCGTATTTAAATATTTTTGAATGCAGCTGAAAACAAGAGGTAGTCTCATCATAAAATGAAAAAGTGTTGTATGTATAACTCTGACCTAAAATGTCATTTCCTCCCTTGCATGATTACAATTGATTAGGTACTGTTCTCGCTAAAGCTGAAGAATTAAACTACATCCGCGGAGAAGAGATGATACATTTTCCTCCCTAGTAATACAAATAGCTATAGCTATAAAAAAATGTGTTAGCTAACTTTTGAAATTTTAAATAGTATATTGTATGTTAAGAGCTGAAAGTGCATTCTTGCCGCTTGCGCATGAATATTGCTGGTTGAGACGAAGTCGAAACCAGCAATCATGCAAAAGCGGCAAGCGCACTTTTAGCTCGAAATATACATACTATTTTTTCGACGACTGAGCATATTATTAAAGGAAAATATCAAATTTCGTTTTATCGCAAAAATTAATTGACAATCAAGTTAACATTACTCGCGCAGTCTATATGACATGTGACGCGATTATTTCCACAAATGACGGGCGTTGTCAAGGAAACATTCGGACGTGGCTACCTATTTTGTTCACGCGGAAACCCAAAACGCTCGGCGAGCGGCAAAAAGATGAAAACGCACGCTCAGCGGCAAATGTCAACTTTCTGTTGTCAAATGACAGTGAGAAAAATCTACTTTCGATGTCAGTCGTCGAAAAACAAAATATCAATTTGGTGTTGATCAGGGACTGTTGAAAGTTGACAGGTGACTGATCAACCTAGTTGAAAACGGCTGATTGAAATAGGAATTTGTACATCAGATACAAAAACAAAAGACATTTGCTTAATCACGTAACAATGAAGTAATTTTTACATTCAAGAGATTTTTATACCATGTGTTCAAAAAGAAATTACATAAGGGTTGGTCATGGTAAATAAAACTAATGTCGACAGCAAGCTTGAGAGACAGCAATTTTAGAATTTTTAATCACGATATCAGCATATAATATAAACTTATGACAGCAACAACAGTGATAACAGTTAATGAATTCTGAAGCTTGCTGTTGACATTAGTTTTATATTCCATGGCCAACACTTATGTAATTTATTTTTGAACACACCGTATAAGAAACCAGTAAAAATATGTAGGTATTTCATAAAATTACTGTCAACGCTCGACATATAAATTTCTCAGGTTGCTTTCATATATTTACTTCAAATTTCAAAATCTTATCAACATCTTCAATAATACCTATTTATTTTAAGTTTAGGGCAATAAAATATCTGAAATTGCGTAAATTGGGTCGCTATGCACTGTTCTTTTAAAAACTAAATAGAATTTTGTGTAAAATCATTAAGAAGCCAATATTTGAATGCCTTGTAATTAGCATGAAGCTGTTTAAATGTTATCGGATTTTGGCCGTTTAGTTCAATTCTTAATTCAAAAATTAATTAAAAATCAATTAATTTTCTGGACTTAACGCCTGTTACACTTGACGGCAGTATAACACTATGCTAGTAAATCGTTTAAAACAAGCAAATTTAAATAAATAAATAATTATTATGAACCAATGAAGTTATTTTAAATTATATTTTACCGTAGGTATTGCAATCTGTAATTTACTTACCGCAAATATAGTTTAACGTCTTACGCAATAAATAATATTAGTGTCACTATTACAAGCTACATATTACATCTACATACACGCACCAGAGCTCGTGCACGCGTCGTACATAATGCAAAAGTTGCTGTTATTCGACTCGTCAGAAGAAATAATAAATTAGGTTTAAATTGGTCCGGGAGAATTGCGTTTTGAAGATTTGGCACCTTATCGAGGTCAGTAATTCAGTAATTGAAATACCACAAAGTAATTTAATTACCTCGAGTAATTTCAATTACCACAGGTAATTCAAATACTTGTAAAATAATTTAAATACTTTAAAGTAATTTAATTACACAAAACTAATTGAGTAATTGAATGTAGTAATTAATTACTTTCAAAAAGTAATTTTCAAGTACTTTTTAACAAAAATGGCAATTCCCAATTACAATTACCGCATTCAATTCCAAGGCAAATAAACAAAAAGGAATTTAATTACAAAGTAATTAATTACTGCCCAGCTTTGGTTCTTACTAATAAACGTATCATTGATGTTTGAGACTAGCTACTTTTTTGGATATCTGTTATCTTCTTGTCTCTCTTATCGCATATAATTTATTGAACTTGGAGCTCTTATATGTTAGATCATTTGCTGTTCATAAAAATGGAGTAAATTTATTACGTAGCATTCTTATCCATGGCCTCTATCCGCTATTCCGTTTGAGCTAGTTGGAATACTAAAAGTTATAACGTTGCTATTGAGAATTTTCGTTAATGCTAAACATTACCGAATACTTATACAGGGTGATTTATAGCGTACAGAGTATATTTTTAGGGTAGATAAAGGGACTAAAGTTTATATTTTTTATTAATAAACTTTTTAGAAAATCTCAATAACTAAAAAGTTAGAACGAGTTAAAGCTTACTTAAATCAGAAGTAGTTTGGAGATTATGTGGGTAATTATTCTCCTTAGCATAGAATTTCGGCTTAGACCACGTAGTATTTGTATATGAGCACCCAGCATTTTCTGGCTTAATGTGCCTTGCACCTTGTGAAGTCGAGCAAAAACCCGCGCGATGGCCATGCTCTTTGGTGGCTCGTGTTGTTTGAGTATCTTGAGAACGAGGATACTTAGGCAGATTTGGCCGTTTTGCTGTTTGTGCATCCATATTCACTAACGTTTCGCAAGACCTTGCAGCTTGCATCATCAGAGTGAAAGTGCAAAACGGCCAAATCTGCCTAAGTATCCTCGTTCTCAAGATACTCAAACAACACGAGCCACCAAAGAGCATGGCCATCGCGCGGGTTTTTGCTCGACTTCACAAGGTGCAAGGCACATTAAGCCAGAAAATGCTGGGTGCTCATATACAAATACTACGTGGTCTAAGCCGAAATTCTATGCTAAGGAGAATAATTCGAGTAACCGCGAAAGCCTCAAACAATACATTATGTGGGTAATTTATGTTTTAAATTTAAATTGGAGATATTTGGGTTAACTGAACCACATTTGGTTAAAAAATGATTTAAACTAAATATAAAATAGAAATTACAGCATCTTATGTTTTCCTTTTAATGCCCAATAATTTTTGTAGCAACTATTGACAGCTGCTAAATAATAAAAAAATAATAGGCAAGTTGCGGTTGAAATTTAATAAAGTGTCAAATTGACATATCAATAAATTTGTACACATGAAATTTAACATTTGTTATTAGTGGTTGTTATTAAGTTATTAGCTCCGATAAAATGGTGAATTACACTAATGATGAATACATGGACATGATAATAGTTTATGGAGTTTCCGATGAAACTGCTGCACCAGCAAGACGTATCTATTTAGAAAGATTTCCAAATAAACCGACCCCTTCAGAAAATACATTTCTCCGGGTTATTCAACGGGGAAGAGAGCATGGGAAGTATTGGGAAGAGTAGAGGTAACAGTTTAGTTTAGCATGAAACGTTAAAACCGGGTTTTTTTTTTGAAATCCCTATAGAAAAAGGCCATACAGAACAAAAAGTAAGTACAGAGAAGTCGGCGGAAAGGCGTTTTTAAATATAAAACTTACAAAAATCCATCATAAATTCAGAAAAACACGAAAATCACCGGCGAAATGACATAAAAGCGTCATTTTATTTAGGTGCGCACGCAACGCAGATTGTAGCTCGAATATGTTACCAAAGCTCGAAAAACACCAGGAGCGGCACCCATTGATTTAAAATGAATAGATAAAATGAGGAAAAACTCCAATACAGTAGACCACAACCTATTAGTGGGTACTAAGTACACACAAATCTTAAACTGCAGCTAACCTAAAATAGCTTCTGGGCATGAGACAGAAGTAGTCTACGATACTGCATGTTAGCCAAATTATTTACTAGAGGCCTCTATACTTTTATACTCGTTGGGGCTGCGCCACTCCGTTTAGGGTATTTTAACGGCAGTTGGCAACGTAGAAATCGCTGGAAGTGTCAATTGTGTTAGTTAAGGTACATTCTAGTTTGGTATTTACTTGTTGAAATTGACAATATACATTTTTCCCCTCTTCCGACAACAGATTCTAGTTCAGCAGGCCGTAAACCATAAAAATAGTGCAAAACCGCTTCCAAAAGTTGCAATTTAAGCGTTTCAAGCTAAAGTAAATATTTACCCCCTTTTCATTTCCAAAAGGTACAAGGCCTTACTCCCAACGATTATCCGTTCGGGCAGCAGTTTTGTGAGTGGCTGCTCAATCGGACGGAAGCAGAAGCAGGTTTTCCAACAAACATACTGGTAACTGACGAATGCTGTTTCGCCAAGAATGGTAAGCTCAACTTCCACAATGGTCACACATGGGCTAATGAAAATCTTCATGCGATCCGCCAAAGTAATTTTGAGCAACGTTTCAGTTTAAATGTGTGGGCTGGAATTGTGAACGACACCTTAATAGGGCCTTTCGAATTGTCGGCGCGTCTCAATGGCGAATCTTACTTTAATTTTTTACAAGTTTTACCAGGACTCCTAGAAGTTGTTCCATTGGATGTGCGGTATAACATGTGGTTTGTGCATGATTGCTGCCCATCACATTTTAGTCGTCCTGTAAGAGGTTATCTCGATCATACCTTTCCGCAAAAGTGCATCGGCCGGGGTGGATTTATTTAATGGCCCCCACGCAGCCCTGATTTCAACCCACTGGACTTCTGCTTATGGGGATACCTGAAAGACCGGGTACATGCAACTGACATTGTACCATTGAAGAGTTACGCCATCGAATCAACGTTGTTACGGATGACTTGCGAGAACAATTTCCGCAAGTGTTGAGAAATTGGATTTGTCGTGCCCTACTGTGTGTTGAAAAGCAGGGGCAGCATTTTGAACAATTTTTGTGAATTTTTATACTTATGTAGGTATTGTTCTATTTCCTTTTCATAATTTTTGTCTTCGTTAAACTTATGTTATTTTAAAAAACGTGCTTAATGTAATAAAAAGACATTTTTGCATTATTTAAAATTAAAAATAAGTAAATACATAATTTAAAATTATGTACACCAAGTTTTCAAATAAGTTGTAAAAAATATGTTTTCTTAGTATACGATAAAAAAAATCAAATTCGTTCTTTTTTAATTATAAGATAATAATAAATAATTATAACAAATTAATAATAACTGTTAAAGCTCCCGATGTTTGATTGAACAAAACTACGCTCTCGTATTCTTACGCGCATCCCCTGAGACAAAACCTTCTAATTCAAACCAATTTTAAGACAGGTATCGACATCTGTTGCCCTAGTTTTGCTTTAACGCACCTTTTAATCTTATACGAACGAAATCTGCAACCCAGATCGCGCTAATCAGTTCACTAAATTCTCCCGTGATGGACTCAACTCGACGCCTTGTGTCGACAATTTCAGACTCCGGGGTTTCCTCGTTATAACTGCAGCGTTTACTTAAGATACAAATATATGTGGTGTAATTTGAAGGGAGATAGATACATAGGGAATTTTTATGCATGATGGAATCTTGAATACGACGCGCTTGGTAGCGTCCTGTTGAGTCAGATCCGCTTAAGACCTTTAGCTAAACGTGTGGGTATGTAGTACTCGAAGTAACAACCTTTACCGTTAATAGGGATGTGTCGGCTCCCTCCGGAGGTTGGTTGTAAATTACGTGCTATGCGCTTTGTTTAGTTATTGCCGTTAAACACGTGCATACGCTGTTGTACGCGGATCTTCAAAGGAGAGCGCGTTCTAAGCACATCTACAGGGTGGATCTTTGTCGTCTGTCGTTCCGATACAGACCCTAATCTTCTTGGTAAGGATTTCATTACAAAACTTTCCCGGCTAAGTTGGACGGCCGCCCCGTCGGACGTTAGAGCAGTCCATATTTGGCAGTATTTTCAAGCAAAAGACCCCCTACGGGACGCCCTCCCCGTCTGTTTTCATAGGAAGCTGCAGTTGTTAAAGCCCTACGCCGATAAAAACGTACTGCAAATTGTTATGTTTTAATAGTGCTATCTGTTCTAAAAGTCGTGTGCGTATTGTAAACATTTGATGGACAATGCATGCTATTTTGTATTTTATAATATGAAACAGGTGCCACTCACTTTGAGTTGTACGAAATGTTACATATATTGTGGTGGCTTGACTATAAGTACAGAGAAAACCCTAAGCGGATATTCTATACTTGTAGCTTCTTGGATTCAGGTACCAAAAGATTTTAGTTGACGTTTTGTACCCGTCTTAAGATAATTAACGAATGTAAATCGTTGACTAACCTCTATTTCAATGCATATTATATGTCCAGATCTGTGTGTAAATTTTGAGTTAAGAGATCACTTTAATTTAACTCAACTCTTGTCCTTTTACTTCTGTGCGTTTATTTAAAGTGACAGGAACTTGTATCCTTGTCACACTGTGTATACGCCATTGTACAGGGTCCTAACAACAGCAAGGGACACTCAAAGGTAGGTTCAAAATCCTACAGCTGTGGAGCGCCTCGAGGGGGTAACAACTCGAGGCAACGGCTGTTGGATTTCGGCTTTTGGCCAATGGTCTGCTGAACTGAGATTTAATTCCCCAAAAGTCGTGGAACCCGTCGAATCTCCTTTTAACCAATTATCATCAACTGCCCTTATCGTGGTCCATCTCCCTGAACTGTGCCCAGTCGTTCAAACTTCCTTCCCAACTGAGTTCCTAACCGAAGCCAAATGGGCTGGAAGGGACACGCAGGGGCGAGCATTGCTACGTAAATTTATTAGGGGTCTTAACGACCGTTCTATACCATAACATGACACTGACATAGAAATTAGTTTTAGAATTTATCATTGGAGTGAGCACTCTGTTTTTGTTTCTCTATGTTTGAAATTATATCGTTTCCAAAGAAACAAACAAATCGTGTTCCTTTGGAAAATATCTTTGGAAAACAGTTTAACTTCAGCAGTATTCAATCAGTGGGAAACTTTTTTTAAGACCTTTAAACCACTGTAACTTTTTTATTATTGGTTTTTCATCAAATGTTTGTTAACAAAAAAATTTTACTTTACTCTCGTCTGTGTACCCTAAAAATCTCCTCCGTACGTTATAAATTACCCTGTATAAAAAATATGCTAAAACCAGCTGTTTTTATAGTTTAATGGTAGTTCAAAGTTTTTACAGGTTTTTAATTGATAAACCCTTAATATTCCTGTAGAGTAAATATAATAAAAAAGTTCAGCCTTATAGAGTAATGCATAACGACTGTTAAACGGGTTGTCTATACAGGGTGTTTCAAAATTGCACGAGACAAGTATAAGGGTGTTATTCTGCATAAAAAAATAAGATAAAAAATCTAATGAATATGTACCAAAATAATTTATTTCAAAAATATGTTTGATATCTTTGAGATAAATGGTTTTAGGACATGTTTATTAGAAATTTTTCCTTATTTTTTGGTGCAGAATAACGCCCTAATATTTGTTCTGTGCAATTTTGAAACGCCCCGTATACATATTACTAGCTGACCCGGCAAACGTTGTTCTGCCCAAAAATAATTTGTCTCTGAAACCCCGTTTCACCACTATAGGGTTCTAATTTTATGTCATGTCCACCATCTTGGAGTTAAAAATAAATGTCATTTTCGCAATCAACGTCCCAAAAAACCTCAATAACGACACCCATATCGATTTTAGGCTTGTTGACCCCATTTCACCCCCTAAGGAGTTGATTTTCGGAAAATCACGAAATACGTGTTTGCCTATTTGTATTTAGGAGTACTCCAACGAAGTTTCAAGTCGAAATGTCTTTTAATATTATTTCTCCATACGCAATTGGAAACCCTATTTTACCCCTTTAGGGGCTGAATTTCGAAATATCCTTCCTTATTCCTTATATACGTCATAAAGGGAACCTCTTGTCAAAATTTCAGATTTCTAGGTCCAGGGGTTTGGGCTGGGAGTTCATGAGTCGATGAGTGAGTCAGGACTGTTCTTTATGCCTTGGTTCTCAAAGCGTGTTCCGCGGAACACTGGTGTTCCGCGATGCACTTTCAAGTGTTCCGCGAAAAAATCAAATGTACAATTCAATCAAAAATTGTTCGAAAATAAAAATCAATTCAATGTAAAATTTACACGTACTATTGCGGAAATATAAAGCGGGACACTAAAATTTGCCTAAGTTAAATTGTCGTAATGAATTCATTGTCGATGGTATCCCAAGCTGCTTATATTGCATTAACCAGTTCTTTTTGGTTCATAGGCATGTGGTATATAGGATTTCATAAACAATTAGGAAGGCACAATTGCAATATCCAAATAGTGAAATATTACCTTACACGCTTACAGGACTTGTCCCGGTTTATATTTCCGCGACTGTACCATTCGGCTTATGAATAAAAACATCTTTCGGGTTAAAATTACTTCTTGGAAACATAAAATATTATTGCAGTTATCAAAATTCTGCTTAAGCCGATTGTAGATTCCACAATTAAAGTCTGACGTCGTTGCGGATGTCGGGCGCATGTGTGTTACTCTACTTTTTCGCTAGGGGGTATCCCCTTCGGACATCCGTAACTACACTTTAATTCTGGAATAGGCTTTAGTTAGACAAAGATCTCTCCACATATAATTTAATTAAAGCTATCAATATATTCGCGTGTTAATGCATATGCAGTTCAAATTTTAATTCTCGTAATTTGCATTTTTTTAATTAAATAAATTTAAGTAAGTTTTGCACCATATTATTTATTGATTTATATTGAATTTTTTTTTTTAAATTTATAGTAATGGATAATTTCGTCGTAAAGAAACCTCGTCTTGATTACAAAAATGACAATGCTACTGCTAGCACTAGTAGAATTGAAGAGAATTAAGAAAATAGAAAAATTGTGAAATTAACTCGAAATGTCAATCGTTTATATGACGAAGAATACTTAAAATTTGGATTTACCTGGACCGGAAATACAGATTGTCCAACTCCTCTCTGCATTGTATGCGGAAAGAAATTAGCCAATAGCGCAATGGCGCCCGCTAAATTAAGGCGTCATTTGACAACTGCACATAAAAATCTTTTAACAAAAAACAAAGAATATTTTAAAAGCTTTTAGAAATGCACGGCAAACAAAGAAAACAATTTGAAAAAACAATGAAAGTAAGTGATAAAGTTCAACTGGCGTCGTATAAAATTGCTGAGTTAGTAGCATCAAAATTAAAGCCACACACGATAGCAGAATCTCTCATTTTACCTGCCTGCTGTGAAATAGTGACAATTATGTTTGGGGAAGAAGCAAAGAAGGAAATTTTGAAGATTCCGGTATCTGATGATACGATTCGTAGAAGAATTAATGACATGTCCTGCAACATTGAAAGAAGAGTCGCAGGTAAGCTTGTTAATATGCCTTTTGCATTACAAGTAGACGAATCAACTGATATAGGTGGCAAGGCGCAGCTCTTACTCTTTCTACGATGTATTTATGAACAAAAGATAATAAATAAATTTTTATGCTGCAAAGAACTTTTGGGTCGTACAACTGGTCAGAACTTGTTTGATGAAATAACATCGTATTTGAATGCTTTAAAATTATCATGGGATCATCGTGTCGGTATTTGTACCGATGGAGCAGCGTCCATGACGGCATCAATCAAAGGATTTGTGGCTTTAGCTAAAACCATAAATTCAAATATAATATTTCATCATTGTTTCTTGCACCGAGAAGTACTTGTCATAAAGACAATGCCCAAGAAATTAAACGAAGTATTGACCAAGTAGTTACCATGGTTAGTTTTATTAAAATGAGACCGATGAAAAGCCGAATTTTCAAACAACTTTGTTCATCGATGGAAGCAGATTATGTGTGCTTGCGTTTTCATACCGAAGTGAGGTGGTTGCCACGAGGAAAGGTTTTAAATCGTGTGTTGAAATTAACAAATGAATTACTTGTTTTTTTAAACAGAAAATCAAAAAAACTTTTGTAAATTATCTAAAAAATGATTGGTGCAATAATTTGGCGTATTTGTCTGATATTTTTGAATACTTTAATACTGTCAATATAAGTATGCAAGAAAAAGATGAAAACATTCTTACATCGACTGACAAATTATGTGCAATGAAAAAGAGAGTTTTACCATGGAAAAGACACGTAAGAGAGAGAAACAGAAATATTCCCCTCTGTGCAAAATACCAACTAGGCAATCGTTTCTTTAATAATGGAACATTTATCAACAATAGAAGAAAAATTTGAAATAATTTTCCATTGTTAAATACAGAACAATATGATTGAATAAGAAACCCGTTTATTTCTTCCGAATTTTCTAGTTTTACTTTAAATGAAGAAGAAGAATTGACGTCGCTTTCTTCAGATCACGGATTAAAATTACAGTTCCATGAAAACACTCCTGAAAATTTTTGGATCTCTCTTAAAGATGAATACCGGAGTATAAGCAAAAAATTCCTGAACATATTATTGTTATTTTCCACGTCATATCTTTGCGTCGCGTCGTCCCAATATCGCTGAGATCTGTAAAGATCGTCAAGCTCATGGATCGCATTAAGTTTGAGATTTTTTTTAAAGTATTGTAATTTTCATTGTGTTTTCAATAAATATATTTGCATGAATCAATATCGGTACATATTTTATTTATATACATATTATTTTCTAAAAGTAGCACACGCTGCGACACGATTCCGTTTCTTTTTTGCTCTATAATAATGGAGTGTTTTTGCGAACATTATTCTGTTTTTTATTGCTCTTTTGGTTTCAAAAAGGTTAGCAACCCGCGCCCCCTGTTTTAAAGTTTATGCTGTATTGTAGACGTTCCGCCTAAAAATATATCAGAGTTTAGTGTTCCCCGACTTCAAAAAGTTTGAGAACCAAGGCTTTATAGTATATGTATATAAGAAGATTGCGAAATTATTCCATTACAAAGCAAACGCAAGCGAAAGGTGTTGCAGATTCATCAATTCTGTAGTCGCTTTATACTGTGTGAAAATTAAGTAACGCAGAAATTCAGTAACTCCGTTAATCTCCGTTTTTGGTAATATCCTAAAGGGGTGAGCGATTCAAATTGTAGAGATTATATTAAAGTAATTTGCAGATTTCTATATGATTTGTTTTCATTTATTTCGAAAGCAAGTACAAATATTAAATAAGTTACATAAGAAAAACGGTTTTAAAGTTCATATAGTAGAGATGAATAACATTAACAGTATAATTCGAGTTAACTGGGTTTAACACAAAAAACTTAGTTACGATTGCTTTTTCACTTTAAAAATAATTCCAACACAAAAATTAATGTACGTACAATCATCGGTTTTTGTTTTAAACCCAGGTATCTATCCTTACTATAGAAATTTTAAAGTCTTTTTTTTTATTTCTAATATAAGCTATACAAAATGTATACGGTTGAAAACAGATTCAAACTTGATGCCGAAATAAATGAAAAAATATAGATTGTAATTTAAAAAATAGTGATGCCTAAACATTTAAAGAAAATGATATAAAAATCTGAAAATGACTTTTACATATGCACTGCAATTTTGGTCGCTATACACCTTTGAGATTATTTCCTGAAAACGAACGACAATGGAGTTATCGGATTTATGCGTTACTTAAGTTTTACTGTATATATTACCGAGATCAATTCATCTCATTTGAGATTAATATGCTCCTATGAATCTTGTAACTGTTGTTAAAATTTACGACTATGAAAAGACCATACTGCATACTGTAAGTTTGCTCCAGGGTAGGCAGAAAAATACATTATCGGTTTGACAATGCGGATGTAAAGTAAATAGGTGATACTCGCATGTTAGTACATACAATTTGGGCAAGGCAATACGACAACACTGCTGAATCAACAAGCGTTAACAATCTGCAAACTGGATCTGGTTTCGAACAGTTTTAATTTGTCGGGTTGATGTGGCTGAGTCTGCTGACATTATTCAAGCTGCGTCACTACGTCCATTTTGAACGATGTTGCTAAATTGGCAATGATGTAATAAAACTTCGGCATTTCAAACTTTACTATCATTCTCTTAAGTGACTTGCAATTGATCAATGCGGATACTCTTGTTATAAAAGCCCCTGCTCATAAACCTACCAAGTTTAATAGAAATCGAATGTCTAACATTGTCCGTCATTCGTATTTCCATTATCTTGCTCATTATCGAAAACCCATGTACTGCTACTGAATATTGGAATTTGCCATTGCTTTTTATATTTACGGTAAATGAAAACTATATCAAAAATTTTACAGAACGACACTGAAAGTAGCAAACCTGTAGATCTGAGCTTTCTGCATCAACTTTCCTGGGTTTTTAAAAGTCAAACAATAGTTTTCAAAAGAAGCAGTAATTTTAGGTGTTCTTTCTCTTTGAATGGTTTACACATTTCTATATACAATCGAGGCACTCATGCAATGTAACTAAACTACCAATAGGAAATTCTATCATTCTAATCTGTAATCTCATTACGTTCATACTCACGAAAAGAACCGTTCAATGTTTGTTATTTTCATAATGGTATCATAACACTTAATTTGAATACATAACATTAATAAAAAAACAGCTGTTTATATTACAGTAATATCAATCAGCCAAATGAGTAATTTATTGAAAAAGCCTTACAGTGTTTTCCAATTACTTCTCACCATGTATCAGTTGTGTTTCACTGTATATCAAATGCTTTTCCCTCTTCTCAACATTTGTCAATATTGACAAATGGGAATTACATTTGACAAATAGTGAAACACAATTGATACATGGTTAAAAGCAATCGGAAAACCCTGTAATGCAGTTGTAAAGCATGAATTACACAATTATGTAAACAAGGTTTTCTTCGCTGTGCCTCAAGGCCTGTTAGAACTCAACACTGCACCTCATTCTAGGACGATTAATATTCAGTCTTCTTTTATTACTTGCCTTGTCTCAAAGACGAAGGAAGTTTTGTAATCACGAAAAATTCCCAGAATTCCTCAGATCTTCATGTTTCAGGGTCTTTAGATGACGAAAAACAGGTTTATTCAATTTCGTCTGTGTGTCTGTCTATTTGTCTGTCTATCTGTTTGTCTATCTACCTATCTGTCTGTCTGCCTGTCTGCCTGTCTGCCTGTCTGTTTGCCTGTCTGTCTGTTTGTCTGTCGCTCTGTCTGCCTGTTTAACTGTTGCCGGTATAACTCAAAAACTATTTGTTGGAAGAAGACGATATTTTGCATGCAGAGTGTATGTCTACCTGTCATAAAACCGAGAAAATTTCGAACAAATATATACAGGGTGACCACCTTAAAAGAATTAAATTGTGCTTATATTTGCTTTAAATGAGTAATATATAAAAGTAATAATTTGTACATAGCTCAGGCTTTATCACTTACAAAAATGCAACCCAACAGATACATGATAAATGTTGTACGAGACAACAATGAGCAAAGAATAAGTGCGTTCTGTTGACCTTTCAGGCCGGAAGCCGCATAATGAATGCGCAAATCGCAAACGTTCAAATACACGGAAAACGCATATTTGCGCGAAGCTGTGCTTCGCATTGCAGTCAAGAATCAGAGACAATAAATTCGATCATAGAATGTGCACCCGAAGATATAGTTGTAACAAATACTATTTGAAATTACACTGCGGATCTAAATGTAGACTGCTTCATTCTTTTGCGATTGAAAAACACCAGAAAAAATATTTTAATTTTTTTTATTGCTGAAGAATTTTACGCGTACGTGTCATTTACAAGCTTAGTTTTGAATATTTCTCAACGATTTTCTGAAAATTGTTTTTAACAAATGCTACAGAAATTGTTTAAGCAAAACGCACGGAGAATGTGCAGTATACAGTTCAGAAGAGGGAAATTTTGAAAACTATTGCACATAAAGGTATTCTTCCAGCGTATGAAGTATGTAAAATATAATGAAGACATTTTTAGTAAAAGAATTACCTGTATTGATTTATGGTCGTAAAAAATACGATTTATTTTCCGCTGAGTGATTTGGTTGCTACTGAGCGGCAACAAAATTAAATCCATGCCTAGCGCGAAGATGTTATATATAGCTGCATCGCATGAATGCGAAAAGTCTCTGTGGCTCAGCCACGCCCGCTTCAGCCGTGGTCTAACACGGAACAATTAAATCCAATGCACGGGCTCGCTGAAGTTCTAATCCCGTCACCGGTAATATTTTGTTATTTGAAAGTTGATGTAATTTGCATTACCAAATGTTTCCTCCTATTATTTCAGTATTATTAGATACTTGAAGATATTTTTAACAATAGTTTCCTTCAATTTTTAAAATTATTTAGCGTCACAACGTCCACTTGCGAGGGAAGTTGTGAGTAAAGCCTTTTACAGTTTTTTAGGTTTCTATTGCAGAACTATTATAAGTAGCCTGTTGTCATCCATTCTGCTAACATGCTGGCAACATTACTATTATTATTATTAAAATCATTGGAAAAGTAGAGGTTTTGAAATCTATGGAAGTAGGTTTGGAAGCGCATTTTAAGGAGGCTCGTTACTAACTACAGAAAGTGTAGTTTTAGGAGCCCACTTCTGCCGCGGCTCGGGTAGGTGATTAGCTCATATCGTTGGATTTAAGGTAAGAATGTCTTTTCTGCAGTGGTCATGACCACCAAAGGTGTTGGTATGGCGGCCGATGAGCGTATGTTGAGAATCACTTTCCGAGTATGAAGTTCGAAGCTACCGCCTGTCGACTGGAAATAAACACGTTTTACCAACCGACCATCCGGCTTCTAGAAACGATTAAACTAATAAATTCTCTTATACGCCATTGTTTTTGTTTTTAAATTCAGTATAGATTTAATGATCCATAGTTTTCGTGCATTATTCGATTTGTGGCAGACTTTCAATCTTTGATGTGTTGATTTGCATTCAATTTTACCACTCTCATTACGACCACTAATAGCTCAACCATACGTGGGTCTTAACGTTCTCAAATATTATTCTCCTTTTCATTGTTGATTCTCCTGCGGTTAATACACAGCTCGCATAGGTCTTTTTTAAACTCTTCCCGATTTTGCATTTTGTCTGTTCCTCATCCTTTACGAGTTCTACATCGTCTATCCACGTCAATGGTTCTATTTTAATCAGATTAAAAACACATTTTCAATTAAGTTGATGATTCTACTTTCCTTGTTCGTAATTATTATCATCATCCAGCCTGTTTCGTCCACTTCTGGGCATAGGTCTTTTATAAATGCCTCCAATCAGTTCCGCCCAGAGCGGTTCCCATTCATTACTCTACGATTATTTTGATATCGTAACTCCCCTTTTGCTTTTTTTTATCTAACCAAGCTCTTCAGTTTATTGCTTTCGCTGTCCGCCTCACAACGCGCCCCGATCTTCATTTTAACGATGTGATTTGTTCTACTGTATCTTTGGTCTTTGCTCTCTTAGGTACGGATGCGTCTTCTATACAATCTTGTAATTTTGTACGTATCCCAAGTTTTTACCTCCTTTTACAATAAAGGAAGTATTGGGTTTACCCCAAAAATTCGAAATTGATTTTTTAACAGATCTTCACGTTTTAGAGTCCCCTGGACCCACAAAACATATTTTTTTTCCTTGGTCTGTCTGTGTGTTTGTGAACAGAATGTCTCAAAAACGAAAAGAGGTATGGCGGGCGTTGAAACTTCATATATGTTTTACTAGCAAGATGCCCGTTCTTCGTACGGACTGCAAATGTTTGTTTCTTTTTCTAAATCTTAAATAAGTTCTGGAGTCCCCCCCCCCCTGAAATGTGTTTTTAGACATTTGCCTTAGACCTATGCAAGCAACCAGCAAGTCGATATCTTATCGGGTCTAAGAAATATTGAGGAATTCGTAAAAACATAGTTTACCCCATTTTTACCACCTTACGGGCAAATTTTTCAAAATCTCTTTTTAAATATTTTAAAAATACATTTATATGCCAAAATAGTATATTAAAGTATGAGTGGTTAACAAGGTCTTTAAAACACGCGCGAGTTTTCGAGCACGACGGCGTAGCCGGAGTGCTCGAAATAGAGCAAGTGTTTTAAAGACCAGTTATCCACGAATACTTTACGCTATTTTTTATTATACCTCCAATACTGGAAATAAATTACGCACTAAAACTTAGAAATAATTTTTGTGGTGATAAATCGAGAGGGCATAATAATATTGCTACTATAGTTACGAGAATTATTTACGTTTTTGTCGCGTCCATGTCCGTTGTTGCATTCAGTCGTTTCCTTGACAACCTTTAAAGCTCGGCGAGCTTTAATCGCCTGTATTCGCACGCTCAGGCGTGCTTTAAATGGCGATTCTGATGCAGGTATAATAAAAAAGAATGTTCTAACTCGAGAAACATAGGAGATACGAAGGGTTCTTTAATTCACCCCGAATCCATATTTGCACCTTTAGGGGTTAATTAGGTCAAAATCCTGAAATACCTTTCTAGGCGTTTGCATTGAAAATCTTTGGAGGTACACACCAAATCGGTATCTCATCGGGTGTAAGAGATATTGAGGAATTCGTAAAAACACATTTTACCCCTTTTCGCCCCCTTAGAGGTCGAATTTCAAAAAATCCCTTCTTAGCACTACATTACCTAACAAATTGAATCTTCCAACCAAATTTCAACTTCATAGTACCAGTGGTTACAGCTCTGCGTTGATTAGTCAGGGTGATGACTTTCCTTTATACAGTGTGGTCCATTAAGTGTGCAACAAATGGGAAATTTTTTTATTAGTTGTAAAACCGAAATTTAATTTTAGCCAAAAGTTAGTGCATGTTCGATAACCATATCAAATGCCCTTAGAATGGCTTCAAGTCAAACAATATACAGGGCAGGACAAAAAATATGTAATTCGTTCAAGAATAAGGTTACCTTGCTTCAAAAAATATAGCCAAATTTTATTGAGAAAAGTTGTTTAGAATCAAAAGTTTTGCTCAAATACAAAGTCACGGCCTCCTATTCGAATTTTGATTCTTTTTTTGTAAAATTTTGTATTATCCCTGTATGATACATATTTTTATTATTTTGATTTTATTAAGAGTTTTTCATATGTAAATTATTATTAGTAAAGCATTTGCCTTGTTAAAAAGAATATTTGCGAAATTCTAAAGTTCTGTTAAATATCGTTGCAACAAACATGAAGTGGACGCTTACCTAAAAAAATATAAATCCAAGTAAATTTTACAAATACGCTTCAAATTGCTAAAAGTTATTTAAAAGGGATGTGGTTGTGGCTACTTTAAATACATATAAAATAAAAATAATAAAAATATGTATCATACGGGGGTAATACAAAATTTTCCAAAAAAGAATCAAAATTCGAATAGGAGGCCGTGACTTTGTATTTGAGCATAACTTTTAATTCTAAACAACTTTTCTCAATAAAATTTTGCTATATTTTTTGAAATAAGGTAACTTTGTTCTTGAACGAATTTCATATTTTTTGTCCTACCCTGTATATTGTTTGACTTGAAGCCATTCTAAGGGCATCTGATATGGTTATCGCACATGCACTAACTTTTGGCAATATTTAAATTTCGATTGTACAACTAATAAAAAAAAATCCCATTTGTTGCACACTTAATGGACCACACTGTATATGTATAGATGTACTATTTAGATGCGACAGCAATCTATTGAAGAAACTAATCTAACGATTTTTTTCAAACTCCACATTTTTATTACATTTTTAATGTGTATTGATGTGAGATAGGTGATTTTTCAGTTGAATACTTCTAAAATGGGTTTCTTTTGTTTTTTTTTGATATTTTTTTTTATTAGCTCCTATTTTAAATAGAACACCCGGTGTATAATTACATTTTTAAAGTGAGCTTAAAATTCTACAGAAAATTTGTCTCTTCGACTAATGCTCTATTTTGTACGGTTTTTGCAGAATTTGTAATTTTAGAACATTTTTGACAAATGCTTAAAAATATAAAATCAAATTTTTGAATAATTATAAGATCACTGTAAAAGGAAGTTGTGTGAGTGTATCACACCAGATTCTTTTTTTTTTATTGTAAACTCCGATTTTTTAGCTGTGTGGTTTTTGTTGTGTAATGCATGGCAGGCAAAACGCATTGGTCTTAAACTTTGCTTTCTAGGCTGATTGGTATAGTGTTCTTGAAAAAGATCTTTGAGTTTTTCTTATCCTGTCCATCCTAGACTAATACTTCTTTGCAGATAATGTGTTTGGTTGTCTCTGTTTATGCTGTCGCATGGCCCAGATATGTATATTTTCCTACTTCTTTTAGGGTGTGTTTATCCACTTTTGTTTCTTCCTCTATCACCAGCTATGCCGCAGTTCCCCTCAACATCGCCTTTGATCTCCCATTGATCCCCTAGTGTCCCCTTTAGATTGCGATAAATCTCTTTACATGTAAAGGTACTTTATGGCGAGACGCTAGTGGTTCCTCTCCATTTCTGCAAAATTCTAGAACACGATATTTTCAAAAATATTGCAAGCGCCTGTGGAATCACTATGTACAATAAAACGTTGTACACCTATTATTATTATTATTAACATTACAGATAGACGGTAAAGCCGATTAACTGCATAAACCATAAAGCAATAGGTACACATAAATAAACCATAAAAAAATCGTAACTTAAATTAATAATCTACGTACATACTGAATTCAAATTATTGGACATATTCAAAAAATAACAAAAAACACATATTTTTTTACTAATATACACTCAGATTAGATGATTAGATTGCATTCCGTTCATCGTATGCTTTTTTGAAACAATTCACTGAAGACGAGTTCACAATATTGCTGTCGAGACCGTTCCATACAGAAAAAACCCTATTTGTTAAAAAGTGCTGTCGACACAGTTTACGAAATTTTTCGCGCACCAACTTAAAATTATGTCCACGTAATCTCTCATCATTATTAATTAGAAAAATGTTAATTTGCACAGAATAATATCCATGCAAAATCTTATAAGTCTCGATTAGGTCACCTCGCAGTCTTCTAGTGCACAATGTCTGGAGACCCAGAACACTCAGCCGCGGTAAATGGTGTATGACAGGACATAACCGGGTTACTCTTCTCTGCACTTGTTCAAGAGCATGAATATCCTTAGCAAAGTAGGGATTCCAAATTGGCACTTTTTAAATTAAGCTACCTATGTGAAGATCCCATTTTAAATCCCTTGTTATTACTACACCTAGATCTTTTTGATAAGGCACTGAGGACATGACACTATTATTAAGCACATAATCGCTGTTGGGATTATTAGAACCCATATGCAACAAAGTGCATTTATCTTCATTCAGTGGTAAACACCATTCTTCGCACCAGTTCTGCACTAATAATATGTCCGCCCGCAGATTATTCGCGTTGGTTGTAGGCAAGACACAAAGGGCAATGGAATGGCAAATGTTGAATATTAGATTAGCAGGCAGAGTAAGAAATGAAAATATTCCTTAAAAACCAAACTCATTGATGTAATAGGACACACAGCCTCGCTAAAATGGAAATGGGAGGGACACACTATGAGACAGACAGGCGGCCAGTGGAATACGGAAATACAAAACTGGAGGCCATGTACAAGAAAAAAAAGTAGAGGACGTCCAGCAACTATATGGTCGGACGATTTAAAAAGAGTGGTATGAAAACATTTAAGGGAGGCCTGTATTCGACAATGGATAGCGAAGAGCAAATTATAATGAATGTTAACTTAATGGCGTTCTTAATTGGATTTCGTTTATAAAGCGCAATGCTGTTATGTCTATTTTGAAGTGGAATAAGCTATTCCAGAAATCGAGAATCAATATAGTCCAAATTCTGGATCTGAGCGGGTGATACCCGCTTATAAACATTGAACTATTGATATGGTATTGATTGCGAGAACAGATACCCTTGCACTTACAATTTATTTGGTACTTGCTTTTACATAAAAATTAATTATTCTGGACAAGAGTAACAAGTTTTTCACAAGAGAAGACTATATGACTATACTAATCGAAAATTACAAAAATGCTTATGCTAATTATACTAAAACCTTTCATCTAAACGTAAAACTAATTATGCCATTGTTTGGCCCATTTTGGTGCACAAATGTCCCGAATTTGGAATCTATCCGTTTTGATCATACGTCAAAGAGTTTTAGCATGAATCGGCCTTAGCCACAAACACAACCCAAATGTGATGGTTGAAAAAGGGTTTCACAGCCCTGCTGCAAATGTGTAAATGTTATTTACAAGAGAAAAATGTTATTAACGAAGATCTGCGCACATAGATTGACGTGAACTTTACATACTACAATATCGCACTAAGTCGCGGTGTCCAACAGCTCTGCTGGTGGATGAAGGTCCAAATATATCGAGTAACACCTCCTCCAAGTATGTGCCTATTTTATAGACTAACTGCATGGATTCCTCTGGGCCATGTTTGGTGCAATTATCTGGTTTGTAACAGCTTTAATTTTACTGGAACGTAAGTTCATGGCTTTAATGTGCACAATATTAATTTTCTCAGCTTACAGGCCCCCAATTTTAAAACACACATACTCTTCATCTATGGCCCTTGAATTCTACAGCTGAGGCCCTAATTGTTGCCTGCCACTTCGGCTTCCATCCGACCTCAGACCAGTTCGGATTGCAGTTCCAGCGCACAGAATTTGCTTCGCCAGTGCACCGACTGTATACACTTCTGGTTTTCTTGGCCGGTTTTAAACGCAAATAATTGAACGCGCCACCACATTCAGGATGAATCGGGGTAAAATTAACAACAAATCAACACTGCAAGCCCACTTTGAATGTGAAAGAAAGTAGGACCAACTTTCTGCGACTGCCTTGGCACATCCTGAGGTAGCGACTGCAACAGCTGATTCGAACCTGCCTTTGGTGGCATTAACTTACACTTGTTTACATCATCTAGATTCCTGTGCAAAACATAAAGGCATAAAAACACCAATGAAAAACAATGAACAATTGACAAAGAACTCTATTGAAGTAATAAAGTACGTAAAAGGTGGCAATTGACGTTACAATAATTAGGTACTTATTACGGTCGAAAATATGCGAAAAGGTTGGTTAGGTTAACGACGCAATTGTTACTCTAAACGCAAATGACAAAACGGCAGCAAATGACATGGTTACATTTACAAACAGTATTAACGTTAAGTTTTACCACAAAAACTACTTTACAGTATCAAATTTTAGCGACAATCACTTCAATAATGACACAACAACTGTTACTTGAGTTTAAAACACAAAACAACATGTAGACAATAAACTTGACGGGATTGTTGGACATCTTACCATTTAAATCTACCAAATGGGGGCAAAATTTGCCCAAACCACACTTTGTAAAATCACTTCACTATGAATGTGTCGACGATACAACGATTAATAACTAACAAAATACCTGCTAGGACTTAGATGTGCTGACTTACGTTGTTCTCCTCAGCTGCAAGTCGCATACAAGCCAGTGCCAAATGAACGGAAACGACAGGAATTGCTGGTAGCCCCATAAAAGTGCGATAATCGAGTGAGAGTGAGTGGCATAGCATCCCGGTAACGTGTAAACTTGAATGAAGCACGCCGACACAGGCAGATTAGGATAACGAAACTCGTGCTTTCATTCCACTGATGGTTCAGCACAACAAACAAGGGCTTCAATTAATAATCCGCCTTATGCGTAATTAAGAGTTGCCTAACTCTGCGATACAAAAGAACCCCTGGTCAAACCTTCACTTGTACGTCACTTAAACACCGACTCTCGACAATAACAACAACTTGGCTTCACGACTAATCATTTCGCTTTTCTCCTCGCCGGGATTCAACGACCAACCCTGCGCCAAATCTCAGGGCCCGAGGCTGAATGAACCGTTGGGCCAAGATTTCAGAGGCCAAAATGAATTGCGCAACTGCCACTTATGGTTGATCCTTGTTACACTTGTAGTAAGACGCTCGGAAAATTCCAGCATCACGAAAGCTGACTCAACACTTTGCACGAGGCTTGAAGGGAAGCCTAAATGTGTCAGAACAACAATAAATTCTAAGAAATCGACAAGGTAAAACTGCATCGCTTGCAGAAGAGAACAAAGCGTGAATTTATAATTGAATTTCGGCTAATATAAATGAACTGCTATGCGTTAGCATATAAAATGTGCGGAAATAACTTTTGCATAGAAATAAAGTTTGATAACATTATTAAACGCATGACTATTATTAAACGCATGACTTTGAATTTAAAATGCTAGGATTTGGGCTGAAAAAATATTAAAGCAAATGCTTCAGGGAAATTGTTTTAACAATTGGATCGCGCATAAACTTGTCCAAATTGTTCTATTCTGTGCCAACTGGCTCCTTGTCTGGCTAAAGTCTCCAAGTAAATTGTAACTTAGTTTTGTCGAAACATAATCCCACGTTTTGCCAATGAAAGAATTTCGCATCGTACTTGGTGCTGTGTGATAAACTAACTATGGGTTAGGGGGCTACTATACACAAGAATCGCTTAAACAACGGTAGATAAATTCTACGGCAAGATAATCTATTGTGCCATTAATTTTTCTTTTGCAAGTGCAACTTTGTTAGTTACTCATTACTTTAACTTGTTAATATCTAACGTGCAAACAAATATCACAGCAATATCGATATCACCGCCAAGGGAGCAGTTTTCTAATGGGTTTCAGCATTATATCACCGGCATATATACTCCACCTTGCGTCCACAACATGAAAAGTTGTATCTCACTACTTTTCCAAGTGCAATTACTTTGACTACGGATAGCGAATTTTCTTGTTATTTAACCCTACGAATCACTTCCGCTCCACTCAGCTACTGAACTACTATGTCAGGTTTGTTGCAGATTCTCCTTAACAGTTTACACAGTGAAAGCCTAAAATAGTATTTAGTTGTGTCCACTTTTCAATTAATAATAAATGCCGGATGAGATATCCCTTATGAGTTTAAGCAAAAATTATTGGAAATCTAATTTTTGTGGCTCAGCGCCAGCGGCAGGTAAAGGTTAATAATTGTATGCAATAGTTATAAGTAACATACTTCTATACTACAGGATAAATCTAAATATACCAGTAATATACATATTACAAAATATTGATTTTGAGACAACTAAATTGTTTATGTGGTTTATACACTTAAAGAAAATATAGGAATTTATTGACTAGCAAACAGATAATTTCACTATGTCTTAGAGGAGGTGACAATTAAAACTAGTATGAAAGTTCTTGCGTAATAGAGGGCACTTTGGCTATAATTGGTAAGTGCAGTAAATGTGGCGACAAGGAAAACTTACAGCAAGAATTCTTATGCAAAGAAATTGAAATTTAGCAAATACTTGTCTTGATACATTACATAATAAATATTATAAAAGCTACTAGTTCCTTCCAACTTACTCCGATTGCATTATAAATTCCAAACCTACTTCGCTTCTTGATTATACTAAAATTGGACTGATAGCTGCTAACTTTGCATTAACGCATTTTTATTGTAAAGTTATAATGTCGTCTGGAATTAGTGATCAACAATTTTACATAGCTCTTATGGTGCTCAAATAGTTGTTACTTCGGATTTGCTGCTCGTGTTGCTATAGGTCTATTAACTTCGTACGAGTACGAAATTGTGTATTTCAAGTCACTTACACTTCGAATTCGTGATTGTAATTTCCTTCTTTAAAAAACTTTCTGTATGCAGTTTAAGTTCTGGATATTTTACGGCCATGCGTTTCCTCAATTTTGAGAACTCTTGGATTTATTTTCAAAGCTATACCATGACTTTGGGATTTTCTTTTGGTGATACTTTACGAGCGAGAAACTCGTCGATTCTTGAGTAGATTTGGTGTTGTTGGTGAATTGCTGCAATATCTGATTACTTCAGCGCATTATTGCATTCTAGAAGTATAACATCTGTTCTACGGTCTAATGCTCAGTTCATTTTTTTCAGACCTTTTTTGTTTATTTTCTTATTTATTTTGTCTTCTCGTTTCCTATTCGGTGTATTTTTCATTGTGCATTACTGCTTCGATGATTCTACGTGGGTTAGAAGAATACACGTGCTACTTGCCGAAAATCTATGGATGCTTGAAGTAGTGTCGAGTTGGTGTCCTGTCTGCCTCTTGGATTACAGATTTGACGCTGGTAAAAGTCGGAGCCTCTGTAGTCACGAGCCCATCTCGACAGACTTTTGTGGATTTTCCAATACGTGCGGCAGCTATTAGGTCAGGTCGTTTAATTGATCTATTACTTTGCACATTTGGCATCGGCATGTTCAGGTTTACCGGTATGAGAAAGATCCCTGGAGTATAGAATTTTAATTAAAATTCTCTAAGCAGCAAACAACCAACTGTTTACTTTAACTTTAATATACTTTGCCGCCGGTGAACATCCACGATTAGTCATCGAATTTCATACCTATTGTTTCTTAAGAATATTAATCGATAATTTACCAGATATCTGCGATATTCAGAGGTAAGGCGAAGAATTTGTGTGCGTGGAAAAATACTACCATCGTTAAAAAGGCTTACGTTCGGTGAAGTATCACTTACAATGCGTCCGCGAGTCACCTTAATTGTGTATATTTTACTAATTGATGCGATCCCTGTAGTGTCGTTTTACAACTTCACTTAATCGATTCCGTGCGCTCTTATCAAATCATATATTTAGCTTTTAGCGTATACTATCAATGCATTGACTTTGTTGTAATAATAAATATATTGCTACGGTCTAATAGCTTTTATTTAATTTAAATTCTTATTCTCAAGGTTTTATTTTAAAATTTATTTTTCAATCTTACCTTGTGTCCACAGTCTTTTTGTATGTATTTGTAATAACCTTAGTTATTCGATTCTATTTCAGGGTTAATATTAAAACCAAATTAAGACATAACAATGAACAACGATAATACCAGATATAGTGACAAGTGTATTTATTAATTAATTGATAACTGTCTTTATCATATGTATAACACTTTAAATAATAATATTTGATAACTCTAAATATCAGTTAAAATAATTTTATGTTTATCTAATTTATGATTCAATTGAATTCAATTTTATAACGCTGTACGTAGTAGATATATTTATATTTCTACTCTCTTTTAATATGTGTGTTGTTGTAAGTTGTCAGTTAATAGACTCACTTTGTAGCTTCTATCTTCGAGCTCTTAATCTTCTATTCTCTTCTATTTGCCAGATCTCTGCTGCAGCTATTGTTGTTGTGGTGGCAGCACATTCTTGAAGTGGTAATCGATGCACACGCTAAGTTTTTACGTTCGCACTAATATTGTCTATCACACTCTTAGGTGTATGACAAAATTAATAGGTACATACCAGTACATTAACTTCTAAAATTGACTATTAAATTCGATTTCGAATAGGACTTGTGTCAATTCTAATTGTATTTTCTACAACCTCTTTTGTTCTGTTTATTTCAAACTACCCGCCAAAACTAACGGTTATCAAACAAATGATAATACAGTTTTCTTTGTTACTTGTCATGACTTTTATAATTATCATAATTCATATTTTTAGGTTAATAGCTTTACATTGTGTATGTCTTCAACTACATGACCAAATATGTAAGAACCAAACCCTTTTAGTAGAATAAGGACACCTATTCCCTCCACTTTTTATTTGATTCGCGGATTCGCGGTGTTAATTCCCGGTTTGACCCAATTATTTCGCGGTTTGCTCTAATTAATTTGCATATGTGCTACTGTTTAAATTACGCGGCGGCCATTTTTAATTGCTTTCGGAGGTACGCGGCGGCCATTTCAATTTCAATTTTCACGCGAATATTTGAATTTGAAATTTTTCAGATGTTTCAAAGTTCCATTTTTGAATTTAAACTTCCCGGGGTTCTGCCATCTTGGTTTTCTACGCGCGCACTTCTCGCGACTGCCGTTTTAATTCAATTTTTGCGTAAATATTGAATTTCATACGGCAAATCTGTCTCTCTTGTACTCAAAGGGTATTGGTTGTCTCTCTTGCATTCACAGGATGCATGTGTGAATTTAAAAAAATCTCTGGCCAACTCGGATTTGAACCCGCGACGTTCGTATCCACATCGGGGTTGCATCGATCTATGCCACGACACCACGGAGCCGCTACAGATTTTAATGTGTATAGCGGAAAGCCACTTCACTACTCTGACGTCACGCGCCCATATTTTTAAAACTAAATATTTTTAAAATTATAAATTATAAGAATGGAATTATATCGTCTAGGGTATTAAAAGGTTGATAAGATTTAAAAAAAACTGATTTCTTATGTGGTTTTGCTAGAATTAATATTTATTTCCTGCAACTGTTGGTTGAGGTTAAAGGATTAAACATAAACTCATTCGCGTCGCGAGCATATTATAATAATTTTAAATGTTATTTTCGACTGAATTTTAGTCGCCAGTCGATGCCTTTTGTAATATTATAGCTCTGTGATTTTTAAAAAATTAACTGGCGTAGGTTTGATCCTATAATAAAAAGAAAATGTATTTAACAAAACTGCCACATGCCGGTGTAACTGATAATAAATCTCAAAGAGGCATTACGTCGTATCGCAGAAAGAGATTGGCCTGCAGCTGTTGGATCCTCTATAAATTCCAACAAACTTTTCTCGATGGCCTATAGGTCTATGTGTTTGTTTTAAATTATGCTCAAATTTCATTATATTATCAATTTAAACTTTGTCTGAAGAATTACAATTAGGCGTTTTTAATTTGCTTTCTCTTTGCTAGGCATTATGGGTAGGATCGAGCTTTGCGCATACTCTGCGTGGGAATCCGCTCGCGGTTACTTAAAATTCGTTAAAATTATTGTCGCGCGAGAATGGACAAGTTTATGCCTGCAGGTTTTTGGGGGTATTATATTCATTTACTTGAGGGTGAAGGCTGTATTCAACCCTCTCGAAATACACGACGCTGCACAAAACCTGGATTTTTATAAGAAAACTGCATCTTGTGTTCCAACAGATCGGTGCAGGTTTGATGGCACGACGGTCTTTTTTAATTTGTATAACACCGCGATTGACATGTTTGGCTTTTATTTTATAAGTAAGCGTCTGAATTGTGTCATTATATAGATCAAAACTGTTTCATGGTACTATTACTCAACAAAGTTAATTGCGTCGTCGGTATTCATATTTATTGTATGGGCAACTGCCTGAATCCACAAGTTGAACGTATCGTTATAATTTCTTTTATTTCGTACTACCAAATTTCATAAAAGTATGTCCCAACGAAGTTTCTTTGCTGCTCACTCAGTATGAATACACTGACCTTGGTTTAATGTCCCGGCACTCATTTAATATAATTTTCAAAGTACATTAGTCTCACTTGTTGCAATTTTAGGAAGATTTGAATAAAAAACAGCAAGTTCATGAAAAATATTCTGCTACAATCTTTCGAAATGCAAAATTTCAGTTAAGTAGGTGGTTGTGCCTTTTATACTACGTTTATCATAAATTTTATCGAAACTATTAAAAATTTAGATTCACGGTAGATTAATCGATATAATGTTACAATTTCGCATTTTTATTCAAAAGTTCTGTACTTTTGTAAGAATATAGTATGTTGACCCCAAATTACATAAATTTGTTAAAAACACGCAATTTCTTGATTATCTTCTGCCACCATCATTTCGATTACAAAATTCAAAAGTTCTTGTACTTTTTGATGAAATATATGTATGCTGACCACAAAGTAACTAATTTGAATAAAAAACACGCAATTTCATTGAAAATACGTCTGCCACCATCATCTCGATAAACAAAATTCTTGTAAAATTTATCAAATATGTATGTGATGATCACAAATTAACACAAAATTGAATAGAAAACTGTATTCCACATCATTTCACTTAAAAAATTATCACAGTTCGTGTTACAAAACGATTTATAATAACGAAAATATGTAAAAACAGTTTTAGAGTTATTTCTAAGCATAATTTTGCAAATGTTTTACACTGCACCGATTTGTTGGAAAACAGATGCAGTTGTCTTATAAAAATCCAGGTTTTGTGCAGCGTCGTGTGTTTCGAGAGGGTTGAATACACCCTTCACCCTCAAGTAAATGAATATAATACCCCCAAAAACCTGCAGGCATTACTTGTCCATTCTCGCGCGACAATAATTTAACGAATTTTAAGTAACCGCGGGCGGATTCCCACGCGGAGTATGCGCAAAGCTCGTTTCTACCCATAATGCCTAGCAAAAGAGAAAGCAAATTAAAAACGCTTAATGTAATTTCTTTAGACAAAGTTTAAATTGATATTATAATGAAATTTGAGCATAATTTAAAACAAACACATAGACCTATAGGCCATCGAGAAAAGTTTGTTGGAATTTTATAGAGGATCCAACAGCTGCAAGCCAATCTTTTGTCTGCGATACGACGTAATGCCTCTTTGAGATTTATATCAGTTACACCGGCATGTGGCAGTTTTGTTAAATACATTTTCTTTTTATTATAGAATCACTCTACGTCCAGTTAATTTTTAAAAATTACAGAGCTATAATATTACAAAAGGCATCGACTGGCGACTAAAATTCAGTCGAAAATAACATTTAAAATTTATTATAATATGCTCGCGACACGAATGACTTCATGTTTAATTCCTTTAACCTCAACCAACAGTTGCAGGAAATAAATAATTAATTCTAGCAAAACCACATAAGAAATCAGTTTTTTAAAAATCTTATCAACCTTTTAATACCCTAGACGATGCAATTCCATTCTTATGATTTATAATTTTTTTAAAATATTAGTTTTAAAAATATGGGCGTGTGACGTTACAGCAGTGAAGTGGTTTTCCGCTATACACATTAAAATCTGTAGCGGCTCCGTGGTGTCGTGGCATAGATCGATGCAACCCCGCTGTGGATACGAACGTCGCGAGGTCAAATCCGAGTCGGCTAGAAATTATTTAAATTCAACATCCATCCTGTAAATGCAAGAGAGACAACCAATACCCTTTGAGTACAAGAGAGACAGATTTACCAGTTGAAAATTCAAATATTTACGCGAAAATTAAAATTAAAACGGCAGTCGCGAGAAGTGCGCGCGCAGAAAACCAAGATGGCCAAACCCCGGGCAGTTTAAATTATAAAAATGGAACTCAAATTCAAATATTCGCGCGAAAATTGTAATTAAAATGGCCGCCGCGTAACTCCGGAAGCAAATTAAAAATGGCCGCCGCGTAATTTAATCAGTAGCACATATGAAAGTTAATTAGAGAAAACCGCGGATTAATTAGGTTAATCCGCGGATTTAATTCGAGGATTACCGCGAATTAAATCGCGAATCCGCGAATCAAATAAAAAGTGGAGGGGATAGGTTCTCCTTATTCTACTCCTTTTATTACAATCTTATAACAATAATTACTTCTTACAGGCAAATCCCGACTAATCGTATTACAATTGCAACCAAAACTGAACTATTTACAATGATTGCAAACGCCGTTGTAAGAAACCGAAATTTCAATGATAAAACGATACCATCATTGCTTTTAGGAACAATATTTTTATTTTTGTAGTTATTGAATGCTTTATCATTTATGATCATATCAATATATTATTAAGGTTGTGACTGCAATGTGTGTATTTTCGGTTCAGTACTAATATTAACCCCCTTTTAGAGGCCTGTGAGTATATTCTTTGTCTATTGAAATCGTTATTTTAAACATTATATTGTTCATCTTGATTCTAGATGGTTTTGTTGTCTCGTGTACTACGTATGGTTCACTCAATCGTGTCTTGATACGTTGTTAAAGCTGGTGCCCATAACTATTGGCCTTACTGTTTACAAGAACTCCATAAATGTATACGCATTCTTAATGGCCGCGGCCTCCCTTCCACTGGTTGAGCTAGATAGTTAAAAGGAGAACACAGGAAATGGTATTGCAATTTCCAAGGTTTTTGCTCTCTCCATGGTACACGTATTACGATTATACCGATGGAAGAAAATGTTATTATAAGCATTACTATTCAGTATTAAAATGTACCGGTGTCTTAAAACAAATTACATCTAGAATGACTCGAATTTCCCATAATGCAATAACAATAGCAATCTAGGGAATACAAAATTTACATGCAAATAAATTCAAAATCTTTAGATCTAATTCTTTTAAAACACCCTGTAGTTACTTCTTCATTATGTATTACATTTGTTAAAATTTTCTTGATTTTGTGAGAAAGAACGTTTTAAAATAGAAAGTTATTACCAAATGTGTAATTTGATAGTAACAATACAATATTTATATAGAAGACAATTCTCACAAGATGCTGTGTATACTTTATATAATTTAATTAAATACCTACCCGACTTATTGACACCAACATCACAATTGTAGAAATATATATTCATTTCAATACAGCAACTCATCTAAATAATCAATAAAGGGAGACGGAAAATCTGTCCAGTATCGATTTTGCAAAAGGGAGAAAAGTAGATACACAACGCTATCTAGAATAAAAGCTTAAAGTAATAGAAGACGAAACGCTAAAGGTGGTAGAAGTAGAAGATTGAAAGTAGTCAAAAACCCTTGAGATTGAAACGGCCGAGGCGTATTGTTTAAGCTAGTATTTCATATTTCCATTAAAATCGTTTATATCTTTGAAAGTAAAACGACACCAGCAGCCTGTGATGACTTAAATGCAATGCTATTTTCCTAAATTTGGCATTGAAATGTGATGCCCGCTGTATGACGTTAGTGCTAACATTACTAGATTTAAACGATAGTATAATAAATGCGTGCTGCTTGGAATTTAGATATTTTTAAAGAGATATGAACATTATTAAGCAGAATTATTTTATAAACCAGCAGGGATAACGAACTACTGTTCATGTCACGCTCTTTATTTACCCTATAAAAAAATGTGACTGAAATAGAAACTAGAACGCTTTTTTCCTATGTGTATATACGTAAATAGCAGGAGATCAGTAAGACAATATGAATGGAGTACGTATTTCTATCAATACAGGTTCTACGGATGGTCCTAATGAGAAAATAATTTAGTATCGATATTGAGAATATTAGAAAATGAGAACCATCGAATATAATGATAAATAAATTGCGATTGGGTAAACCCATTATAACTTCACGGATGACTAAATAAAAATTGTTTAGTGTTCCTGGCAAAGGCATTTGCTTTTAAATTAAATGGATCTGTGTCGCAGTTTTTCTTGTCGCAAGGTAAATTAAAATACCATAGATCTATAAACTGCTCGTCAGCGAATACAATTTTAAATAAATATACATAAACAAGTCATGTTATACGGGTTCCGGAAAGTTACCAACACTTTACCGACGGAAAGTTGACCAAAAGGAAAGTTTACAGAAAGGAAAATTTACCGAAAGGAAAGTTCGCCGAATGGAAATTGACCGAAAGGAAAGGAAACATAATTGACCAAAAGAAAATTTGACCGAAATTATAAAAGCCTATACACGGTTTTCAAAGTTAAGTCGGCACTATTGCTAACTTTGTTATTATTGGAGCTACAAAGTCAGTTAAATAGGCAAACTAGTAGTCTTTTTTCGCCAATTACGATGGTGAAACTGAATCAAATGCGAACATCGCGTTCGCGAGGTTTATCAAAAAGGTTAAATTTTTCAAACGGGACACGTAATATACAATATCCACATCGATAGGAAATTGAATTCTGAACAAAAAGTGTCCTGTCTTTTTATCCTAATGTCAAAAATGACAAAGGTATTGATGATGTGTCAATTCGTCATGGTGGCTGTGTTAGTGGCAATTTTGCCTTATCATAAAATAGAAATTAAAAAGAATATCCATGAAGTGAAACAATATCGTTTATTTCAAATTATTCTATGAACTTATAAAAACAAAACTCAAATTAGATGCTCAAAAACATCACCCTCTTGCTCCACGCATTCTTGAGCCCGCTTGTAAACGCTTCTAGTGACCCTGGCAATGACATAACTCGCGAACGCGATGTTGATTTTGATTCCGTTTTACCATCGTAATTGGCGAAAAAAATTCTACTAGTTTGCCTAGATAATTGACTTTGTAGCTCCAATAATAACGAAGTTAGCAATAGTGCCGACTTAACTTTGAAAACCTTGTATACAGGGGTGTTATTAAGTACGTACACAAACTTTAAGGGGTGATTCCTGATCAATTCTAAGTTAAAAATTTCATACAAAAAATGTCATACAAACATGGGCCTAAACGGCTTCGTTTTCAAAATACAGAGTGTTGAAGTTTTAATAAAATATTTGTCATTCAAAGGTTTCGAAAACGACTGTAGGTATTCTAATGAAACTTGGTGTAGGTTAGCATTTCATAAAGTGGCATTGTTCAGTCAAAATAAATTTAATTTATTTTCACCAGTGGCGTGCATCGGGGCGACATCGGTTACCTTATTTTAGAAAATCTTGTACCCCACTGTTTTTAGCCAAAAGTTTTGTAGCTATTGTAAGATTGTTTGTTATTAAATAATATTTTTTAAAACTTCCTAAAGCTGTATTTTGAAAACGAAGCCGTTTAAATCCCATTAAAGTCCAATGAACGAAATTGCTGGTACAGATGTTCCCGTTTTTCTGGAAAAGGTTTATTCTATCAAAAAATAAAAGATACATTGTTTGTATGGTTTCAATGGATAAAGCTAAAAAGCTTGTCTTATGACTAAAAAACAGTCGCGTACCAGATTTTTCTAAAATAAGGTAGCTGAGGTGGCCGCGATGCACGCCACTGGTGGAAATAATATAATTTATTTTGACTAAATAATGCCGCTTTATGAAATACTACCATACACTACGTTTCATTAGAATACCTCTAGGTGTTTTGCAGATGTTTGGAAAAAAGATTTGTGTTTAAACTTTAACTTTATCTTGAAAACGAAGCCGTTTAGATCCCATGTTTGTCTACACTTTTTATCTTAGAATTGACCAAGAAATCACCCCTTAAACTTTGTCTACGTACTTAATTAACACCCTGTATACATAGACAAATTTATAATAAATGGAAAATGCTGTTACATTAATTATAATATATATAATCTCGTAAAAATAACACAAAGGAATACATTTGCTACCTTTAACCGTATCATAATCTAAAATAAAAGAGCACTTGTAATATTTGTAATTGTAAAATAAGTGTCGTGCTCTATGTATATTGCATTAGTATGGTGGTCTGCCGTATTTACTTTAATGCTTATTTAATTTGATAATTTTAAATTTCAATAATTTTTTTGTTATACTTCAAGTAAATTATAGGCTAAGCTGTCGGATTTTGTAATGGAATCAATTACTTTATTTTTCTCAGTAGAAAACAGACATTAATGGTCCAACCTTTTTTTATTAAAATTAATTTGACGTATGTCAATGTCAAAAAATGTTGTTCAAATCAAATGTGATTCTTCTTGTTAAGAATGTTAATCATTTTTTCGTAACCAACCCAAACATTTTCCTGTCTGCTTATTTCATTTTATAGAATCCTGAATTATGTAGTATCTGTTATCCCATCCTTTATGCCCACATTAGATACGTTTAAAATAAATCTGCATATAATTCTAATTACAGAATCAACTACATCAACAATTCAGGTTAAGATCTTTATAACTAAACACTTCACTGTCCGCTATGCTTTATAGTCTTCGAGGAATCTTGCATTTGAGAAAAGTAAGAATTGATAAATACTCAACACAGCAACCCTTCTTCTAATTCAAATTATTGAAGAAATAACACCTGTCTTCAACCGAAGATAAATAAAACAATAAAAAACTATATACCTCTAAATTGATATCGTCTCAATATATAGGATTTATAATTGCGGTCAATTGTGTTCGGTAAACTTTTCTTATTGTCAATTATCCGTCGGTAAAGTGTTTCGGTAAACTTCCAAGACCATGACATACAAGGGTAGTTCATCAAGCATCGCATCTAATACACAGAGTTTGTATATAAAAATACAGTATGATTGTATGACTATAAGAGTAGTAAGTACTCAACAACGGGTATTTCAAAGGTTTTGATATTTGGTCTTGCCATACCTTCCAAATTCATAGAAAAACAAAATTCCAAGACTTTTGGAACACCCATTGCACTGAAAATCAAGTAATGGCGGTGTTTGTATTATTCCTGAGTAACCACTATAAGGCAAGAGACTTGACCAAATAAATATATTTTCCTTACACTACTATAAAACTATTACGTACCATTGAAGGAGGCTCCAAAACATGCTCAATATAATCAATTCGAATCCAAAACCCACTCCTCCATGGGAATTTCCAAAAACTGCATAGGTAAGTAATATGTCCAAAGTATTCAACAACCCAATAACAATGGTTGCCGTAGTAAATAATATCTGCCATCCAAATATTTTGTTAAATAAAGAAATTTCGTCGACTAAACTTTCAGTTAGTAGTTG
>CALNHX010008612.1:0-58636 GCA_940337035.1 Agriotes lineatus
GTGAGGCACATTCTTACTAACTCTGGGATAGTAGATAATCAATGTGACTTCTGGCGCAAAACGCGTCACTGCGCAGGTCTTCTGCGCAGGTGTGTGGTGGGGGTTTCTGCGCAGGTATTTGGCGGGAAATTCAAATTCGCGCGCAGGTCGTCTGCGCATCGCGCAGCGCAGGTGTCTGCGCAGGTTTCTGCGCAGGTCTGCGAGAGCAGGTGGGGGAAGGGGGCGCCTGCGCAGACATAGAGGGCGGGAGCCGGGGTGCGGGTGCAGGGTGCGGGGACCGGGGGCTGGAAGCCGGGGGCCGGGGGCGGGGGCCGGGGGCGGGGGCCTGAAGCTGTTTTCAGCCCTTTCGAAAATATATGAATGAAATGAGCACGAAGCGATAAGCTGATAAGAAACCGCAAGAGCTGATAAGGCGAGCGCGAGTAACCGCAAGAACTGATAAGAAACCGCAAGAGCTGATAAGCCTGCTGCTGCTGCAAACCGCAAGAACTGATAAGAAACCGCAAGAGCTGATAAGGACTTAGCGAGCATAACCACAGATAAGCGGCAAGCAGTACAGGATGTGACATATATCGCCTAATTAGAAGTAGATATCTCACCAAATATCCGCTAACAATTTATCGCGTTGGAAACCATAAACGGAAATCTCAACCGAACATCCTGCTGCAAATATCGCAAAGTAAAACCTAGATAGTACTAATTAACCGAGCATCCTGCTAAAAATATCTCGCAGGAAAACCATAATCTTGTGACTAAACCGAACATCCTGGTGCTAATATCGCAAAGCAAAACCTAGATAGTACTAATTAACCGAGTATCCTGTTGAAAATATCTCGCAGGAAAACCATAATCGAACTAATTATTATTACAGAAATGAACACGAAGTGATAAGCTGATAAGAAACCACAAGAATTGATAAAGCGAGCGCGCTCGTAACCACAAGAACTGATAAGCGGTAAGTGGTAGGAATACATTTGTATATAAGATGAAGATTAATATATGGGAAAACCATTCGTCATCGTAGAGCAGAAGAGATGGCTGGTTTAACGCAACCCGCATCAGCTATGCTGAAATGTGTTGAAAAAATGTATAAAAATATTGTGAAGGGTGGGTGTAAACGGAGGGAAGTGGAAATGTTAATAAAACACTGTAAATGTAATACTAAACTATTAAAAAAAGCAGTTCGGGCGGAAAATTTAAATATTGGTGAAAAACGTCATCTGGAAACTATATGTGGGCACATGAAGAGATATCAAAAAGTACTATGTGATCTTCACATCAATAAAACGGGTGCGGGGGCGAGAAAACAACCTAGAAGTGCGCGAATAGTGTGGGAAGAGATGGAAAACGCATACAAATGCAGACTTCGGACCGGAGTAATAATTAATTTAAAACATAAGGACCCCAAACCCTTTTTACAAGATGCATTTTATTTATTCGCTTCACGCATAAAGAATGTGCATAAGAAACTTCAAACCGCTATGAAAGTGAACACAACATTTTGCGGGGAGTTTGTTAAAGAAACCAAGGACAATGTTATAACAGACTTAAAATATTTTAGCACGAAAAACAATTTAATTCTGCAAGAACATATCGAAAATCGTGCAAACTTAAATCAGTGGTATTTCGATAACGTGCAAGATTCCATTTTGAATCAAATAAGTGAATTTGAAGAACAAGAAAGCGGATGGGCGTTATCGGAGATTATATCGTTAGCTGTAAATATAAACAGTTGTACTATGTTTCATGCATCTTCTTACATCGAACTACCGCAATATATAAAAAAGAAGCATGCGTGTGTCAACGTGAAAAATGATGATAACTTCTGTTTTGCGTGGGCAATTGTATCCGCCCTACATCCGGCCAACATCAGCAGCGATCGAGTATCTTCGTATCCTCATTACTCGGATGTGTTGAATTGTGAAGGATTGGACTTCCCAGTGAAGATGACGCAAATTCCGAGGTTTGAAAAAAACAATCCAAACATTTCAGTGAATGTGTATGTGTTAAACAGAAACAAATACGGAATTAGTGTGTGCCCCGCGTATCTAACTTCAGACAAGAAACAGAATCATGTGAACCTGCTTATGTTTACCGACCCCGCAAATATGATGGACACAAATTTCGATGAACTGATGGATGTAGACCCCGACGCTGTAGACCCCGAACCCGAAGTAAATTACCACTACTGCTGGATTAAAGATTTAAGTAGGTTAGTAAGCACGCAATTAAGTAAACGTAATCGTGCTAAGAAATATATATGCGATAGATGTCTGCATTATTTTTATAGCCAGCAAAGGTTAGACGCCCACGAAATTGATTGTAAAAAATTGAACGAATGTAAAATTAATCTCCCTCGGCCTGGCGAAAAACTAACCTTCGCTAATTATAAATATCAACAAACTGTACCATTTATTCTGTATAGCGATATAGAATGTGTATTAAATCCTGTAACTGAAAAGGTGGGGAGTAACACTGTCAAGTATCAAAAACATCAAGCCTGCAGCATAGGTTATTATTTGCAATGTTCATATGATGATTCACTTTCACATTATAAATCATATACGGGTGCGGATTGCATGGAATGGTTCGGTAAAGAATTGTACGAAATGGGGTTAGAGTTAAACAAACATTTCAAGGCCATAGTTCCAATGGAAGAACTAAATGAATTGCAAGAACGCGAATATCGAGATGCATCTAATTGTTATATTTGCACGAAGCCTTTCGTGGAGGATGATATCAAGGTAAAAGATCATTGTCATTTCACGGGTAATTATAGAGGTCCGGCACATCAAAGCTGTAATTTAAATTATAAAATCGATCATGTAATACCGGTTGTTTACCATAACCTTAGCGGTTATGACAGTCATTTCTTGATAAAAGATGTCGTTACAGCCTTTCCGGGTAACATTTATGTTTTGCCTCAGAATAAAGAGAGGTATATTTCTTTCACTAAAACTCACGATGATGCCAGTAGTTTAAAATTCAGATTTATCGATTCATTTAAATTTATGAATTCTGGATTAGATAAATTGGCTTCATATTTAAAAAAAGAAGATTTCAAAATTCTACCGGCACAAAACAAAGATCTAAGCGAACACCAATTATCTCTGTTAACACGTAAAGGTGTATTTCCCTACGATTACATAACTTCCCTTGATGTATTATCAGAAACTAGATTGCCGTCAAAAGATAAATTTCACAGTAAGTTAAAAGATGTCCACATTTCAGATAAAGATTATGCACATGCTGTTGAAGTGTGGAACGAGTTTAATTGTCAAACAATTCAAGATTATACAATGCTATATTTAAAAACAGATATTTTGTTGTTGGCTGATATTTTTGAAAAATTTCGCGCGAGTTGTCATAAAACATACGGATTAGACCCCGCCCACTATTACACATTACCCGGATATACCTGGGATGCCATGTTGAAATATACTCAAATAGAACTAGCGCTCATATCCGATATAGATATGCTGTTGTTTATCGAGCGAGGTATACGTGGTGGTATTAGTCAATGTTCGAAACGATATTCTAAAGCAAATAATAAATATTATCCAGCAGGATACAACCCCACGCAACCCCCAAGGTATATCATGTTTTACGACGTGAATAATTTGTACGGATGGGCAATGATGCAGTACCTACCTTACAACAATTTTCGATTTTTAACTCGTACAGAAATGAGTGGTTTTGATGTTAACAGCATCAGCGATGAGTCGGCAAAAGGATACATTTTAGAAGTAGATATCGAATATCCAAACGATATTACGCTACACAATCTTCATGCCGATATGCCAATGTGTGCCGAACACTCTGTTCCTCCAAACTCAAAATTGCCAAAACTAATGACAATGTTGAATAAAAAAGAACGATATGTGATTCATTATAGGAATCTGAAACAAGCTATAGCTGCAGGCTTAAATGTTACCAAAGTGCATCGCATACTATCTTTCGATCAAGCCCCATGGTTAAAATCATACATTGAGTTAAACACTCAGCTTAGAACCAACGCAAAAAATGAATTTGAGAAAAATCTGTTCAAATTAATGAATAACGCTGTTTTCGGTAAAACCATGGAGAATGTTCGTAAACACAAAGTGGTTAAATTAGTAACGCGATGGCATGGAAGATATGGAGCTAACCACTACATATCCCAACCTAATTTTCACAGTCGAACAATATTTAGCGAAAATCTTGTAGCCATAGAATTATCAAAGCTTGAAATTATGTTTAAGAAACCGATATATGTGGGTATGTCCATATTAGATGTAAGTAAAACCTGTTTATACGATTTTCATTATAATTATATGTTACGTAATTTTAGTTATTAAGATTGTAAGTTGCTGTATTCAGATACCGATAGTCTTTTGTATGAAATAACTTGCGACGATATTTATGATATTATGAGGCGTGACATTCACATGTTTGATACAAGCGATTACCCCAAAGACAATATCTACAGCATTCCATTGGTGAACAAGAAAGTTCCTGGACTTATGAAAGACGAATGTAACGGTAAAATAATCACAGAATTTATCGGTTTGAGATCGAAAATGTACAGTGTGAGGGTTGAAGGTAAAGACGCTGTTAAAAAGGCCAAAGGTGTCTTGGAAAATGTAGTTAAGAACAAAATTTGTTTCGACGACTATGTAGCATGTTTGTTTGATAATAAGGATGCAGTAAGAAATCAAAATTTAATTAGAGCCAATAGCCACATTGTACACAGTGTAAGTCAAACTAAAGTGGCTCTTACTAGCGCAGATGATAAAAGATACATTTGTGAAAATAAAATAGATACCCTTCCTTGGGGACATTATTCTATAAAAACGTAGGTTTATGTAAAATGTATGCTTTGTTTACAATAAATGTATTAAATGCACTCTGTGTTTTATTTACTTAGGTTTACATGTATTGTGGTGAATAAGCTGAGATGCTAGGTAAGAAAAGAAACACACACACATTTTTATACAGTTTTTATTTTATTTAGCTATCAATACATTTCAAACTATTTCATTCTTATTTATCCATTGCTCGTGTGATTTATCCATGCCCAACCAGCGCACATACAGTTGATTGCCACGTTTTCGTAACACCTTTTCAACCAAATATACATCGGCATGTTTGGTTTTCTGCAATTCGCGTTCGTAGAACCCACCAGCTATGGGTTGTCCTCGCATATCTTCGAGTAAATATACAACCGGGTTGGTGATACGAACCTTTGCAATTTTAAATAACTCCGTTGACCAGTTGGGTGTGTAACCTTTCGCGAAAACATTCTTAAATTTGCTTATACGTACTATATCGCCGACTTTTAAATGATGTGGGCCGAAGATCTTTATGTTATTGTAAGCGGTTAATTTTGTATTAACAGTAACTTCAGAAGGTTTCATTCCAATGGTTCGATGTTTTCTATTGTTATATTCCTGGGTCACATCGGCGAGAATATCAATCCATTTATATTTTCCGCGCAGACTGAATGTCTTATACAAATTGTTTTTCAAAGTTCTAATTGCTCGTTCGGCTATGGACGCTTTCTTAACACTGTACGTGGAGTAATGGTTGATATTAAGTTTTGACATTAATTGCGAAAAGTCTCTGTTGTAAAACTCTTTACCCTGATCGGTTTGCAAATTACTGGGTAAGCGACCTTGGGCCTGTTTTAAAATTTGTTTCAGAGATTTAACTATATCGACACCTTTTTTCGATTTAAGAGGCTGGGTCCACACGAATTTCGAATAACAATCAATTACAACTAACATGTACTTATAACCCTTATTGTCTCTAGCATATGGAATAAATTCGGCTAAATCAGCCTGCCATAAATCATCGAATCCTTTAATTATAACCCGTCTTCTAGGAAAATTTCGTCTCGCTTGTTTATGCAACTCCTCAACGACCTGTTTTTTAGACATTTAGTTCGTAATCTATATCACCCACGTCACCACTCGATATGTTTAATTGTGTTCGCAAAGCAGCGATGTTGTTATTAATAACATCTAATTTTGTAGTTATTTCTTTTATACAGTCATCGACAAAATTTTTGTTTACAGCATCATCACCGTTGACAGGATTAGATAGATTAGCAATACGTTTTCCTTGAGAATCAAAATTTAACCCGTCAATTTTTAAAAATTTGCTATGAGCTATTTCGGTATTTGCATTGCGCTTTGTTAATTCTGTTCTAATCAAGCTCAATGTTTGCATGTGTGTTGTAGTACCAAGTTCACGAATTTTCTCGTCAATATAATTTTTATTAGATGCATCCGTCCCCTCAGTGGGGGTTTGTACATTAACTAACCTTTTTAAGTTACAATCATTCTTAGTGCTCAAATAATAGTTTAAATTAATGGCGTCGTAACTATCTTTAGGGTTTGCGACATTAGTAATTCTTTGATTTCGTGCATCGAAACATTCTTTGTCAAGCATTAAAACGTTTTGTTTATTAACAGCATCACCACCATCAATCGGATTTGCTACGTTAGTTAACCTCTTTCCTTCTAGATCAAAATCGCCATTATCGGTTAACTTAAATCCTACACCAGGAGGGCCGATAACGTGTGAATGATGACGATACTGATGACGTCCGAACTTGTCAATACTCATGATGATTGTCGCGATTTATACTGCCTACACATGTTTTTATAGATTAACTAGAAAACGTTTACTTTTCGTGGGATCTTTAATGTAACCGGCTTCATACAATTCTTCTGCTATGGAAATGATTTCGTTACGATGTCCCGTATGACCGGCTTCTTTTTCAGTCAATTTCACATGCAGATCGTCAATTAATTCGTGTACATCATCCCAGTATCTGAATTCTACAGGTTTTCCTACTTCCTTGAATAGTCCCCTACCTGAGACACTCTTAATTCTGCGAGTAGTGGTGCTGCTGCTGCTGCTGCTGGGTGGATATATCAGAGGTTTTATAATGTTTGTGTATTTAAATGCCTTTGTTCCCATTACTTGACCGTGCGAGTCATTATTTCGCTTATGGGCATTTGTATCCATCAGAATATCTTTATAATTTTTTTGATCCTGCTTGGTGAAAATTTTTTTTGGATCGTTCATAATTAGAAGCTCATATAAACCGGGGGTTCCTTCGTATTCCTTTCCATTAATAACAAGATCTTTACCTCGAATATCGATTAGACTATTACCTATTTTCCATTTATCGTTATGTACATCGTAATGCACACCATAAGTAGTATCCGTAAGGTGCTCTGTATCGCGTATCATTCGCTCCACATACTCTCTGGGTAGCGGATGATATTGTTCAAGAAAGGAATCTCCTGCCGCTTCATCTAATAAAGTCGAAACATGAGATGGTGTGGGGGTTTCCTTCACTTCATCCTCCTCATCAGGCATTATTTCACCTATAACTTGACTCTCTAAGAACTCTGGAGGCGGCGGATTCACTGTTCTTACTGGTGTTGACGTCGCACCTCGTTGTGCCGGTAATGGTAAAGAAGATCGCTTTTTTATTGGTTTTATCTCAGTTTTAACAGCAGTAGTAGTAGGTGACTGCTTTTCTATTTTTATAGCGATATCTTTAAGGGGTTTCGTTACGGGCCTATACATGTCCTCAAATAACTTTTTTGCGGTGGATTTTCCTTTCTGCAGGGAATTATACTTTTCTCGAATACTTTTTCTAAGTTTCACGATTTTTTGTTTTTCTTCCTTTGTTTTGTGATCCATGATTAACCACTGTTTGGACCGCTTTTTGGACTGCTTTGAACTGCTTTTGGACTGCTTTTGGACTGCTTTGTACTGCTTTTGGACTGCTTTGAACTGCTTTTGGACTGCTTTTGGACTGCTTTGTACTGCTTTTGGACTGCTTTGGACTGCTTTGAACTGCTTTTGGACTGCTTTTGGACTGCTTTGTACTGCTTTTGGACTGCTTTTGGACTGCTTTGTACTGCTTTTGGACTGCTTTGTACTGCTTTTGGACTGCTTTTGGACTGCTTTGTACTGCTTTTGGACTGCTTTGTACTGCTTTTGGACTGCTTTGTACTGCTTTTGGACTGCTTTGTACTGTTTTTGGGCTGCTTTGTACTGCTTTTGGACTGATATAATCATCCGCTATCGAACCGCTTTCTCTAATGAACAGAGCTGTTGTAACCTGATTGGTAATAATTATATGTATATATATGAATCGAATCCTTTACGATATCGACCTCGGTCACAGTCTTTGTTTATCACCAGGAAACCGTAGGGTTCTCTCCAGCATTTAGCACACAGTTCACGAAATGTAGCAAAAGACATATCTGTACCAACATGATCATCGTACACGTGATGTAAATTCATTTCATCCTGTTTAAATAGCACCAATAAGTTTGTATTGTCGCGTACTAAATGTTTCGGTATGCGGGTGTATGTCTGACAGAGATAGAAACAATCGATTGCATTATGTCGACCCATACTAAAATATTCGCGCATTACATTCTGTTTATCACATATGATATCATCAAAAATAAAGATAGAATTAGGTTTAGCCTCGTTTGGATGCATAATATCATCGTGTTCATTAAATGTATAATAACCTAATCCCTTTATCGGACGCAATAACACCTCTAAAAATTTATATTTTGGTTGGTGTAACGATTTCGAGTACACGTATACATTTTCAAATTTTAATCCGTTTGGTTCCTGCAATAAGCTCATCATCACGTTTGTTTTACCGCAGTTCGAGGGTCCAGCAATAATACAGCGACATGTGTTTGGCAAAAGTACACCGTGTTTTTTTATGTTATTCACATGACCCAAGTCAAAATTTTTTACCGACAACGTGCTCTTTTGCTTGACAATTTTCATTGTGATATGATTAAGAATTCACCCGGCTACCCCTATTTATAGACACAAATAAAACTCAGCTTTTTGTATTTTATTTTGTATTTTGTTTAACTACGTATACATGTCAAAGCTTATTATAGACGTCGTACTTCACCGCTGAAGGGGTTGCATTCCACCACTGTATCGTGAATAATTAGACAGTATGCGACGGTTCCTTGTTCGAATGCGCTTAAAGCCTCCATTTCCAACTTGATGTCAACGGTAGAAGTTTTGATTGATTCCTTTTGATTAGAACAGTTCAACACGAATATGGGTGATTTTTTAAAGTCGGTGTAGTCGAGTAGCGGTTCGTTTCTGTTTTTTCCATAATAACTCTTTTGAAAATCGCAATAACTGCGGTAAGCCAACTGATATTTATTGTTGGCAAAATCTAGATTCCAATTTTCATAGGGATAACGTTCTGAATTAAGATGTAATTTGAGATTGGTAATATTTGCGTGATCAAAATCGGTTGCTTTAGCTTCTTTATTATTCAATTTGTTTTTCTGAAAAGCAACCAAAACGTATCGGGGTTTTTCCAAATGTGTGGATGTCTTAATAGCCCACACATCGGATTTGGCCTGTTTAAGAGCAGGTAAATTATATAGTTCCCATTCTCGAAAAGCGACGGTTATCAGAGTGTTTCGGTTAATTTTATTGTATAATTGTAGTTTGGCAGCATCGCTCGGCTCCACATGCAGCACCTTCCACTGAATAGAGGTGAGTTCAATCTTTGCCTTATCGGTATCACCTTGGAAACAGTTTAGATCGTTTCTCGAGCGTATTAGAATCAACTCTTGACGTACATTAACAATAAAACGCTTATAATCCTCAGCAAATCCGGTGAATAATTTCAATGGAACGGAAACAAAAAATTGTTTCTCTTTTGCATTAACCACGAGTACGGTTTGCATAGGTTTATTATCCAGCTGCCATCCGGCCACAGATAATGCGGCACTTTCATTTTTCGTATACGATGTTAAACCTTTAATTGCTGCAGTTATACCTGGCAGTCGACTGGTAAACACCCTTTGACCGTTCAATTCATAGCGTATCTCTTCGAATAAAAAGCATGGGAAATTGTGTGTTAAATCGAACGTTTTTCCATTCTCGGTTTCGGTAATTTTACCTTCGATTACAATGAAACTTTCTCCGATATCGGTTATTAGTTCTTGATTTTGAATTAGAATTCTGATTTCGTCCGAGTTGGCATAGGTGTTTGACCCATATGGCAGATATGTATGATAGTTTAAATTCTCAATGTCTTCCTCGTAATGCGGTTTTTCGAATACGTTTAGTTTGTCTACCGCCATCTTGCACTATTTCCAATCCGATAGAAGTTAGAAATTGTTTTTCTGCACGTGTTAGTTCTCCGGAAGCTGGAGAACGATTAAACTTTGATTTTATACCACCTTCTACTTTATAATTAAAATTTATCCCCATTATCTTTCAATTCTAAGATTACGCTAGCTTGTTCGCCTCCAAAATCTATTAGTTCGCCCTTCTGATTCACAAGGCGGATCTCGATGTTATAAATAGTTTCGACATTAACCTCCAAATAAATAGGTGCAGTTGGCACACTTTCCATACGAAACCCAGGCGCCACGGAAATACTAAACCCATATAAGATGTGAGCGGGCAAGTTGTTGCGATAAGAACCCCGTGTGATGTTGCATTCGATGTAGACGTTTGTATGTTTAATTATCTGTATATCCAATTCGGATGTGTGAGTATGGTTAGGCTTGTATTCGATTGGTTTGAATCCTAGCATCCGGCCGATAGAGTCGGTTTTTGAAAAATCTACGGTATACATCGATTTAATTTCACATTTTTGCGTATTATTGTTTGCTCTTAGTACGGTGTTGTCTACGTGTTTTTCTAAATAAGAACTTAATTGATCGATTTCATATGAACCGTGTGGAATAGCGAGTACATGCTCATGCTCATCTTTGTAATAAAACTTATCGTTGCCGGGGTGGATATTTTTAATCGAATTGCAACCGTAGAATCCCCTTAGAGCAAGCTCATACCTATGTCTAGGATTTAATCTTATCGGTTCGGCATAAGTAGCATACAAAATGTTACCAACACCTTCAACTACCAATAGCACAGACATGACTATGATGTGTTATCATTTACAATCATTTATATAGAAAATGTAAACAAAGGTGACCACATATCACGGTATTATAGTTCTGTTCTCTAACGTAATTATAATAAATTTTACAATCCCGAAAGTATTCAACGACCTCCAACGGTGGCGGTAAATTCCCAAAACTGTCATAGTATTTAACTATAGAACCACGCTTTTTATAACACACCTAGTGCGTACCGGGTCCTTTTCTATTATCTAAATTCACAATTGCACTCTCATTCTTCCAGGGTTTTTTAGGTAACCCATCTCTCATAAAGACACCTCTAAAATGGGGAATATCAACTGCATATCGTTTTAGGTCGCCATCGGTTAATGCTCTTTCGGGTAGTGTTATTAGTTTTTTGATTTGTACGGCTTCAAGTACATTGCTCCTCCTTCATATGGTTTAAGGTACAGAGCACCGCCACCTTTTTTAGTTTTTTTCAAATACAAACCGCTTCCCTTCTTTCCGAGAGCTATAGCTTCCATGGATTGATTGTGACGCGCTGTTTCGTCCAACTGTTTTCTGGCGGCCTTAGCATCATTGACCGCTTTGGCTATACCGGATGCTCCTCCGGCGAGCGCTCCAGCTGCAGATAAACCCGCAAACAAGGGGATCAGAAAAGGTAGAAATCCACCTTGTTTAGGTAGAGGTAACACTCGAGGAATCAAAATGTTACGTTTACCACCAACACTCTTAACAACAGTTTTAGCAACGGCCAGAGCTTTCTTAATTATATTCTTTTTATTACCAATATTCTTTACAGCTTGAATAACTTTTCGTAGAATTCCTCCCTTAAAAGACACTTTTTTATTTTTCTTTGATTTGCAACAGCCCATCCCCAATTTAGTTTTTGCTTTCATCGCTGTTGTTACTGCCCACGCTGCAGCCCGTTCTCCAAACCCCGCGTCTTTCGATTTAACACGCTCCCACGCTCTTTCGGCTAATTCTCTATCGGCCAGATGTCTGCTGCTTAAATCTTTGTTATCTCGATATGCGATGTCATGTAAACGACATGCGGCGTCCAGAGGATTTATACCTTTATCACCTCTAGCGAGTCTTTTCGCTAAACGAGTTCCAGGTCCACAATATTCGTAACCTCCAGGAATGTGTAATTCAACAGGTAGCTTGTTGATGAGATCGTTTACAAAACCCCTCCCACTCACCTTACCTCGCTTACGGTGAACAATCATTTAAGTGACCGATGTCGTTTTCAACTCTATTTATACTTTTTCAGTATCTCACATCTGGCGGTAAGCAAACAAAACAACTATATATTTTTAATACATTTATTTAAACGACATCGTTACAGTACTTAAAATAATAACACGTACACATACATGCCATAAACATACCTAGTAATAGACAAGAAAGAAGAATTATAATAATAAAATAATAATTGTTTTTATTATCTTGGGGAGGCCAAATCCACTCGATGCTAAGTATATCGGTATGATTTTTATTCCAAACCTCCATTCTCCAATCTAAATCTTCCATCAAGCCGTTAATTTGATAACGTATCTTGTAGAACAGGAAATGGTCGGTACGATTTTCGAATTTCTCCAAATTTGCACGATACACGTAATGTTCGTGGCCACCGGAAAAATAATCCATAGTCATCGACGTCCATTTTGATGGCCACGATGATGGTTCATTGTATGCGGGTAGATTTGCACTGTCGTTTCCAAATTCCACATAAATATATGCTCTCGTTGCAGTAACAGGTTTACTTATAATTAATTCCTTCTCGGGAGTAAGGAAACTAAGTACTATTATCGATGTAAGATTCAACATCTTTCACCGATCAGAGTCCAATGTCAACTGTTCAAATTGTTTAAACATCCGCCTTTTCATACAATACAAGTCTAAAATTATTCTTAACCTATTCAAATTAATTTTATGCAACTTTAATCGCGTGCGTAACTGTTCACTTCGGTATTGCATCACACCTCGCATGTCTAACAGCTTCCACAAAACAATCCGGATGCAAATGTAGAATTTCCAAAGCGATGGATATTATATACGAATCGCAGTTTAATTCTTTATTTAACAAGAGAATGGCGTCCTGTATAATCCCTTCGTTGGTGGGCTGTTCTCCGTGTTGTGCAGTTTGTGTTACTAAAGTATTAAAAAATGTATTTATATCGTATGTATTCAATAGATTTAAACGATAAGATATCAAGTCACGTATTTGAAACAATTTTTTAAAATCAGTTTCCAGCAGTCTACACTGACACACGTTGCCACATAGTAATTCTTTGATTTCATCACAAACACGCCAATTATAATAGAAACACTCGTATTGTTGAAATATTTCAGTTTCTAATTGCAGTAGCTGTTGCCACAGTTGCTTCGTCAAATGTACTGTTTTGTAGCTTTTACGATCATATATATCCATGCATCCAATACACGAAATTCTTAAAATAGGTTGAACGTTAGTTTTTCCAAGGGCAATTTGCCTTATACCAAAGCCAACCTCGATAATTTTTTTATGATCCCATACTTCACTAAAAAAGAAATTCGTATTTCCTATCATACAAACACATTCTTCTTCTTCATCTTCTTCTTCTACACATCGGTCTAGCGGATATTCAATAATATCTTCATCATATGATAATAGTGGTTGATTATTGTCTTCTACTTTTTTCCTTTTAGCTTCAGGTTCACCGTTGGTTGTTGTCCATTCAATTTCGATATCGTCATCATCACAAAATATAGGTGACCGTCTTAGTTTTTGTTTTTCGAGAAACACCCTTATACCTTCGTCTATATTATCGGCGGTAGCCCCATTCACACCACACCCAAACATTGTAACTGTTAGAATGTTGAGGCTTTTTACTTGTTTAAAAACCGACCCACGTACCGCCAATTGAACTATTACTTCCGGGGCCCCCCAATAATTCGAAAAAACCCACACATTTGTGCTAGTTTTCCATAAGAACCAATGTTAAATTGAGAGAATGCACCCAAAAGTCACAGTTTCATAGCATTTCTATTTTTTTAAGACATTAGATTTGATACTAGATTATATAGTTGCTGTAAAATACCTTCGTGAGGACAATTCAAACTGAAAATATCGAGATTCTTTTTACCGGCTTGTACTAGCGTACCTGAAAATTCATTGTAGTCATAAAAATTCTTTTTATTAAAGAAGTATATGTGCCCGTTCGTATATCGAAAAACAGATGTAAAGTCCACCGATACACCGGGGAAATCTTTAATTGTCGAGCCGTATTTCGAATATTTAAATGTACATTCATTCAATTCCATGTATAAATTGGGTTCATAAAAAATATATGTACGACCGGTGTACGTATTAACAACGCCGTTTATCTTTAGTATCTTATTTTGTCCTAAAACCGTATTTATTTTTGGGTACCCGGCTGTGAGTTGGAGCGAGGGGACTTCTATTACATAAATATAATTGTCTATAAAAAATACTATTTCCCCATTTGGACGTTGATAAACCGCATCGATTTCGGTAAAATTTTTCGGTAAAAACGTTAACCAATCAGTTATCAGTAAAGGTTCGTGATATGTATTTTCACCTAAATGTATTACCCATACCTACTTGCCATAAAATACATAAAGCTCTTGGTTAACTATGAGAAATTTATCAACTGTTTTAGTTAGTGCACAGAGATCGGGTTTTTTTTCGGCTTGTTTTACCGGACTGTTTCGCAATTGTTTCTGCTGTTGCTGTTTGGTGGTTGCGGTGGCGGCGGTGGTGGTGGTAATAGTACTGCGCCTTGGAATGCTATTTCTTTTCCCGTATAAACTTTGTACTGCAAGTATATCATCTTGGGAGAGGTCAAAGTCCGATATGCTAGAACCTTTAACGGGTGTCCAATAATGCGGATACATGATTGTGTTTGCTTTTGATGAATGACGAATACCTAAAGCATGTTCTATTTCATGTGTTAAGATAATAAGAAGACTCGTTTTTCCTTCAGGTAACACATCATTCACTCCAGTATGCCAATCAACCTGTGCATTTATATGTATTTCAGCTGTTTTCTTCACAGAATCCGGAAAATATGCGTGAGCCAATATACCACTATCAAAATCAAACGGGCACCTTTCATTATCGACCGCTGTATATAGGTGATATTTATCTATCATAGAGATTGCTATCATAGCATTTCTTTCGTACTTGAATTGAAACTGTAGGTTTGTATATTGTGACCATATGTCGAAAGCCTTTGAAGCTACTTGAAACAATTCGGGGGTTGTCTGATGAAAAGTTCAAGTTATAACATCGGCATTCCACTTTGTCCGATGAAGTTGGTATGTCGCTATTGTATCCTCAACACCGCATCTGGGCTTCCTCATTAACTCTAGAGCTTCCGTGCTAATGGTGTTCGATACAGGTAGATTATAATATGATTGAAATCTGTTTAAAGCAAATATAAAATCGCTCGAATTTACAACTAAATCTATTGACGTTAAACCATGTTCACTTTCGCTCGATTTCAAAAACCCGAAATTTTGCAGGTATTTTACAACTTCGCATGTTGAATTCTGCTCGCTAACTGCATCAGCTACTACTACTAGAAATAAAACAAACATTTGATACATTTTGTGTGTTTAATGCAAAGTATCGATACATACTAACAACATTTTATAATACAACAGTAAATATAGTATGCTACGAAGACTGTTCTTCCTCCATTTCTATAAATTTGTACACTTCGTCCAACTGGTTGCCTAGTCCGAGACCCTCCATCAGGTTTATAAACCGTCTTTTTTCTATTGCGTTGTTTAAAAATAATTCACACACAGCTGCACCATTTTCATACAATTTTTGTCTCGTATAGAGCTCGTCGTCGCTAAATCCACAAAACCCCATTCCATAAACAGCTTCATGGCCGGCATCGAATGCTAAGTCCTCACACAAACCTTGAAGATATTGTATAGCACTGCGCACATCTGTTGGTATAGCTCGAGCGGCTTCAGAGTAGCACATCCACATCTTACCGCTGTTTGTGTTCAAGTAATGATATAATAAACCGTTCAAATTGGCCATGTTACATTTTACAGCAAACTATTTAACCGCTTATCTGTGGTTACGCGCGCGCTCGTCTTATCAGCTCTTGCGGTTTCTTATCAGTTCTTGCGGTTACGCGCTCGCCTTATCAGCTCTTGCGGTTTCTTATCAGCTTACCGCTTCGTGCTCATTTCTGTAATAATAATATATTTTCGAAAGGGTTGAAAACAGCTTCAGGCCCCCGCCCCCGGCCCTCGCCCCCGGCCCCCCGGCTTCCAGCCCCCGGTCCCCGCACCCTGCACCCGCACCCCGGCTCCCGCCCTCTATGTCTGCGCAGGCGCCCCCCTTCCCCCACCTGCGCGCGCAGACCTGCGCAGAAACCTGCGCAGACACCTGCGCTGCGCGATGCGCAGACGACCTACGCGCGAATTTGAATTTCCCGCCAAAATGACGTCACTTCCTGAGGCCGTACCCGCTTTGGTTATCTACTTACTTACATTTCTAAATCTTGAAATAGCTTTTAAAGTGTCGCTTCTCATAATTTTTATGTTTTAGATATATCAATATTTTAGCTATATGAATCTAAGAGACGTGAGATACAAATATACAAAGCGTGTGTACAAAATTTACCTACAATGGGCATTAACGTAGCTAGAATTCTATTTTGGGGGAAGGGAGCATTCTTAAAATTTTATCAAAGTTAAAAAATAGGGGAGGGGCTGTATATGTTTTCTGAAGTATTGTAAAAATAACTATAATGAAATGAAATTAATTATTACTGTATTTATCAAATCAGACATTTATTAATGCAAAGTACAGATGATGTACTAATGCAATCATAAACATTGGTAATGGTATAGTTATTTTAATTTTACAGAACTAATCTCCTTGACTTATTCCCTGCTATGGTTCCAAGGGCGACAAGTTTAAAAATACCCCGCAAATAACAAAACACCTTTGAAGCAAATATTCGCATAAATTTCCACTCTTGGAACAAAAAATTTACATACATGTTTACATTGATATGTAACTCTAGTCTACTCAGAGTGTTCAGTCTAGACATGTAAGAGATGATTTTAGATGTTTTTTAGATTTTGGGGAAACGAGGGTTTCAGTCCACTGAGACCCTCCTCTGCTTACGTTACTGACAGTAGAGATGTAATTTAATAGCACCATTACGGTCATCCAAAGGTGCACGCAATTACTTCGACACGAAGTGTACCAAGTATAGAAATTCCCTCATATCGAAAACCATCTCTAAAATTTCGTGTCAACCGACTAATGAACCCACTATACCAAATCTCCGCCTCGGCTGTGCGGATTTTTGGTGAACACCCCAGCCCACTAGATCACTTTCTCGTATTGGGGGGTGCATAAACGTGCTGTGCGGTGTACGTATGTTAGTATGTGGACACGATTCCGGTAGCCAGAAGCTTCCTGAAGTCTTGGATCGTTTTCATACGATAGGTTCTTCGAAAATAAAGGCAACATCAACTTTTGAGGTATGGTCAAAGGCAATTTTTGTAAATTTTTTTTTTATAAATACCTGCTATATAACATTTCATTGCACTAGCGAAACGGAGTGATGCTGAATGTCGAAGTATTCTTGGAAAGCACCTAAGGGCGCTTTTCTTAGGTGGGGGGTACCGTATATATTTTTTTTTACTTTGCTTTTTAATCAGACGCGTTCCAACTTTTTTAAATGTCACTGTCATCACTTATTTTTAAATGATTTGTAAAAAAGGAACGCCACTGATAATAGCCACTTATGATGTATGGAAAAAATTAAGAAAATGCCTTAGTAACGAAAAATCGTGCACCTTTGGATGATCGCAATTGTACGTAGTGGCAATAATGTGTGTTTATAATTAGTGACCGCTACATAAGGTAACCCGTGTGGGGTTGCTAGATCTTCCATCGGGCGCCTTCCCAGGTGGCGAATAGGAAAAGTCTCCCAGACATGGTTGGTACCGGGGAAATAAAATACCCGGGTGGACCAAAACTGGCAAAGAAATAAAGAGCAACGTCTGATGCCAGAGGAACGGCTGCTCGACAGCGTCTGTTTCTCCAGGTTAGGAGCGACTGATTATAAACTCGGCAACAAGGCTAGCCACCGCGGCGTTTTACAGCTAACAACCTTCTAATCAAAATAGCGAATTTTAAAACTAACTGATCTGGTCCCCAGGTGGGTAAACCCAAATCCCACCCCTCCAAAGAGGGCTGCATCAAGGAATCTGGGGGAGGCAAAAATTCGCTAACAAAACGAAACAAACAAGATCAACGAAAACAAGAAACACGAAACAGGATGATAATGAATATTCCTACGTACAATGTACAATCTATGATAAAAGATGAGAAACTGCTAGAGCTAGGAGAAGAAATAAAAAACATGAAATGGGACATAATACGACTGTCAGAAATTAAAAGAAGAGGAGAAGGATGCCTAAAACTCGAATTAGGAATTATACTATATTACAAAGTAAGACAAAACGAAAGCCTCGATGGGGTAGGATTTCTTATTGCCAAAATCATAGTAACAAAATTAGACAATACGTAGGACTCTCAGAAAGAGTCGCAATTATAACTCTTGACCCACACAATAACACCAACCTCAAAATCCTACAAGTTTATGCCCCAAAATCCAACCACGAAGACGAAGAAGTTGAAAAGTTCTATGGCAGTATAGCACAAGCACTAAATAACTACAAAAGTAAATATACACTAATTTTATTGGTAACTTTAATGCCAAACCTGGTAAGAAACTAGAAGAAACGGAACAACAGAATGGGCAATTTCGGATACGGAACACGAACCGAAAAAGGCGAGATGCTAATGAACTTCCTAGAAACCAATAGAGTTTTTGCTATGAAGAGCTTTAAAAAAATTCAAAGAAAATGGACGTGTGCATCACCTGACCGAACAACAAAGAATGAAATAGACTATATCCTTACAAAAAAAAATTATCCAAGACGTTACGGTCATAAACTCTATCTTAGTGGGAAGCGACCACAGAATATTGCGAGCCAAAGTACAAATAAAAAAAAAGTAGATAGGAAAAAAATACAGACAATCCCAAAAAAGAATAAACATAGAACTCCTGAAGGAAAATAAAGAGCAATGTGAAGATCAGTTAAAAGATGCCAACATTCTAAATCTAAAAGATTTAAACCTAGATGAGATGAATTCAGTAATAACTAAAGAACTACTAGAGATAAACTCAAAACTAGCAACAAGACAAAAACACAAACCATCAAAAATCAGGAAGCCCAAGAAATGCTTATAGACCAAGAGCTCATAACACCTGAATTACTAGTCATGAGGCGGCAAGCTCGGTAGGTAGTAAACCTTTTTATATTGCCCAAGTAGGTGTCAAAAACGCAAGTGTGGTAGCCGAACTGCGGTTACAAATATTAACGGCGGCTTTGGAAAATTGTTAATAAAATTAAACATTTTTTTTAAAGCGCCAAGGCTAATTTTTGTTGTAATCGATAGATAAGGTCCCTAAACCCAGACGAAAATTATGTACTATACTGATAAGAAGGGTATACGGAGCCGCCATATTAGGTCAAACTGGTAATTTTTTCATTGCAAAAAAAAATAATAGCGACAAGCATCAATTTTTGTTTACTACTTCATTTAAACACCAATTATCCAAAAATATAATTGCCATACCGCTTGGATGGTTATGTGGTACCCATAGGGGAGATCTGGCCGTGATGGACCCCCGGCTATTATGGCGCCCTTGCTACTTTGTATATTTTCTGAGTTGGTAACACTAATTGGTAAGGAGTCTAGTAACGCGAGCTGAAGTGACAATCGTAATTTCGCTTGCTTCTGAACATATTTGGTGAAAATACTTGGATTGGTCGAAAAAGGACGCCTAAAGCTTTTTATTTATTATATTTTAAATGTATTTCCTGACAACAATTAAAACTAAGAACTCTATTGTTTATTTTTCCGGCTCAAGTACGATCCTAATCTAATTTACTGCTACAGGTGTAACGGTCTATGAAAGGCGGTTTAGATTTTTTTGCGGAAAATTTTGAAATGGTTATTGTTCGGGTTTGATGGCATCTTGATATTCCGGTTATATTGGAACAGAGTGTCATCATACCCGAATGGTCACAAAACTGTTTTTAATTAAAAAACTATCTCCCCTACCACAGCTTGAAATTAGTATTTTTGAATAATACTCCGGATATAAAAAAACAAAAAATTAAAGCTAGAGGAAAAGGGAAAAAGAAGAACGAATCTTAGCTAAGAAAGCAAAAAAAAATGAGGATTGAAAATGAAGAACAAGATATTGAAGAAAAGTTTTGAAGAAGACGACAGTAGCCACGTGGCGTGCATTTTTTGCAACGAATTATATTCAAATTCCAGAAAAGGGAATATGTGGATTCGTTGTCAACAGTGCTCCAGCTGGTGCCATGTAGAGTGTGCGGAAGTTGACAGAAGATCAAAAAAGTTCACTTGTGACTTATGCATTTAGTTTAAAGATAATTTACCAATATTGTTAGTATTTGTTTAGTAACTCATACTTTGTTCTACGGTAGTAGGTAATATTGTAATTTGGTTTATATATGTTTTAATCGCCAATGTAGCTCAATGATTAGAGCATTGGACTGCAGTGCGGAAGTCTGGAGTCCAAATCCCAGATCGATGCCTGGCGGGCGGTCTACCCAGTCGCTTTAAATAATTGGGGACCTGCGTTCGAAAGAACAATGGGTAATAATGCGGTTGTCTAATGCGCGATGCTCACCACATCACCTACGTTTCATGAATTTGACTCGCAACAGCCGGGTGTGAGAGCGAGATACGGAAGCTCTGACCTTCCGCCTTGTAGGCCAAGGTCCTTCATGGGGTGTTAGTGCCTCACCATTATTATATATGTTTTTTTAATGTTTTTATATTTTATTTTAGTGTTTAAATGTTTTTTATAGTTTCTAAGGCCTATACAGTGAGTCCCGAATTTCGTAGGGACAACATGGGTAACTTTTGTATTTGAAGAGATAGAGAGATGGTTAAATTAGTAAAAAGATGCAGGTTTGAGAGCTCATTAAGAATCCATCCTCAAATTTAACTTGTCATGGTCCACTTGTCTAAAATAAAAAAAAAACTCCTAATTTCCTTTATATGCCGTAACTTTTTTGTTACTTAAGATATTGAAATGCGATTTAAACTAATTTGCATGGTAATTTAAATACATTTATTGGCACTTAATAAAACCAATTTTATTTGTGCAAATTTTTAGTAATCTAACCTAACCTCAAAATTTTAAATTGGTACCGTGCAATTTTTTTGGCCTTTTTAAGAGAGGATTTTTTTCTGAATGCAATGATGTTATACATGATATGGAAACTTCTTAAAAATTTTGAGAAGTTTATTTTTATTTTATTCATCATAATCGGCAAAGCAAGCAAGTATGCCATCATACTGACATCAGGCAATGTTGGCAACCAAACAAAATTTTTAAATACCATATACCATATTAGGTCAAACTGGTAATTTGTTCATTGCAAAAAAATAATAGCGGCAAGCTTCGATTTTGCAAGCTTCGATTTTTGTTTACTACTTCATTTAAACACCAATTATCAAAAAATATAATTGACATACCGCTTGGAAGGTTATGTGGGTAGCCATAGAGGAGATCTGGCCGTGATGGACCCCCGGCTATGATGGCGCCCCTGCTACTTTGTATATTTCCTGAGTTGGTAACACTAATTGGTAAGGAGTCTAGTAACGCGAGCTGAAGTGACAGTCGTAATTTCCCGTGTTTCTGAACATATTTGGTGAAAATACTTGGATTTGTCGAAAAAAGTACGCCTAAAGCCTTTTATTTATTATATTTTAAATGTATTTCCTGACAACAATAAAACTAAGAACTCTATTGTTTATTTTCCCGGCTCAAGTACGATCCTAATCTAATTTACTGCTACAGGTGTAACGGTCTATGAAAGGCAATTTAGATTTTTTAGCGGAAAATTTTGAAATGGTTATTGTTCGGGTTTGATGGCACCCTGATATTCCGGTTATATTGGAACAGGTGTTACATTCACAATTGCCGACGGTAAATCGAAACATGCAACCGCACTAAGCTTAGGAGAAGGGACGTGGGTGACTTACCTTCGAAACTAAACGATCGAACTCATAGGGCGCATGAGGTTTGCAGCCCATGTTCCACTCGTTCATTTAAGCAACAAACCAATAAAATCGCTCAAGGTAGCAACACAACATAAACAATGAAAAACCCTTAGGGCCAGTTGCAGAAAGCAATGTTAAAAGTCTGGTGTTAGCTAACGCGACGTCAAAGTGAACAAAAACGAATCAAATCTCAAATGCTTATGGTAACTAATACATTAGTAAACAAGATTTGATGCGATTTTGTTCACTTTAACGCGACGTTAGCTAACACCAAACTTAACATTGCTTTCTGCAACCGGCCCTAGGTGTGATAAATCGTATAATATTTCCAATAGATATTAGATCAGTTAACAGGGAGTCATAAAATCGATTTGTAATTACTGGCATAAAACTTACACTGACAAGCCTAGCACAGTAATAAATATATCACATAGACAAATATCACAATGTTAAATATTTTACAAGTTCAACAGGGTGCATTCGAAATCACAGCTATGCTGATGGCATTTTAAGCTAATTTCTAAGTGAATTTATTTTCAACATTAAGTTGGCCAAAACAAGTACTTTAATAACAATCCGAATGCTAAGAGAATGACAGCACGGTACTGCGTTCCACATTTAATATGTATGAAATTGTTATTCCACGAGCACCCATATATTCATTCAGATCTGTATGTAATAGGGTATCGAATAATCTGCTGATCAATGTTCCAGCTAATTCTAATTACTTCCCGATGGGTATGGAACAATCGTACCTTGGAGTTACCATTCGCTCAGTTAATTTTCAAGCAAATAGAGCTTCGGTAAAGATAAGCGAAATAATCTCAGCTTAAGCTGGCGGTTCGTTTAACACCTGAATACAAATAAATTACTTGCGGTAAAGCCGCTACTAAAAACCATATGTGAATCACTAAACAAATACTGCAAGGCAGTTAAGAATTACAATGTAAAATAGCCGTTATCTGAATCACTGTAAATGCTACATAACAAACACGGCGAGGTCGTTTAAAAACTCGGTATCATTCATAAATCACCAAACACCAAAATAGCATATATATATATATATATATTCAAACCAAATTCTGCACCACGGTGTTACTGCCAATGCAGGGGCTGCCCTCAACGATGCCGAAGGTTACGACAATCATAAGTTCGAATTCATGCCTCTCGGTGATGCCATGAGCCGCCGCTTCGGAGTAATTTCAGTCCATAGCTTGGAGGCTAAGTATATACACACCAAATTAGCGATCGAATACAGAAGGATGAAATATGCTTACCAGAAAAATCCTGCCTAATCCTATACCAAAAAATGTGTTAGTAAAATTTCAGAATTTCATGGCTTATAGCCGACAAGGTGGTCAGATCACTTACACCACGAACGCTTGAGGCGATGGGTAATCTTTTCGAACTATTAAACTAGTTCTGCCATAATCAGAGGATTCGATGGTTCAAGATTTTTCTAAAACGGCCAATTCAATCTTCCAACATGTTTCGCAAAGCTCAAGTGACGCCCGACTATCTCGCCATCTAACGACATCGGCGGAAGTTGGTGCCGATAATATAGAAGCCTGTATTTCAAATACAAATATTCCAAATAGAAACCTGTACTGTTCGAAATTCGACATAAGTTGCCTGCAAACTAGGCGCTTGCGCTCGTGAAAATACTGAATATATAAGAAACAATTAATTGGTTTTAACTCCCCTCTTTCTTAAAGAGGTTTGACCCTCAAACATCCAAACTACAACCATAAAAACCACAAAAACCCGCACCCCAAAACAACAACTACTGGTGTGGATAGAGGTGATACCAAGAGGATCTCGAAGCCAGAACGACCCACACGACAGGGATTGAGTCTACTCGTCGCTGCAAAGTGGAAAGTGCTGCGCCGGTGAGTAGACCCGTGACGACCCATCGCGGAGCGGTCCCAGACCCGAGACCCACCAAACATCATCCCAAGACCACACCAAGTACCCGCCCCCTTAAATACTTCCAGAAAAACCCCGAGGTGAAAGATACCCCGGCAGTTATGGTACTGCTAGACCGAAATAAGACTACAAAAACAAACTAAGAGAACGATCAGGGTTCTTCTTTTGACGATCATGAGGAGAAGGTAACCCCGGGAAAAGAGGATCTGAAGGAGATTAGTGAAGCGACAGGCAGAGCCACATTTATGCTCCTCACCAATCATACTGGTTGACGGTCCCTCCCACACCGCGTACGGAGGGGACAAAGGTCCCTACAACCTTTACCTCATGCATTCCGAAGACTCCATTCACGCTCAAGTCACAAACATAACAGATCAAAGAGAAAGGCAGAAAAATAGGAAAGCAAGTCATGGGTACCCAACACATTCACACCAAAGACCATACACTCTAGACGAAAAGGAAAAGGGATAGGTAAATGTCGGAAGGAAAGAAGGCGAAGAATGAAGGACTGATCGTCTCGACACAAACTAAACCATTTACTAGAGAAATCTGTGAACAATAATTGCGAACTATCGGAAACTCGCTCGTACGAACCAAATGACGTTCACCAGTAAAATCTGTGAACGATGATCCCTCACTATCGGAAACTCAATCGTATAAGCAAAAAAAAAAGGTTCACCAGAAGAATATGTGAACGATAACTCCGTTTTAACGGAAAACGAACCTAACACTGAGCAACGAACTACTCACGAATGTTAACCCAAATCCAACAAGGACTAGTGTCAAGCAATCCAAAATCCCTCAAATGACGTAAACGGTACATAACCTAAATAAATATTGCAAGACACAAGGTGCTAACCAAACGACACCCACAAAACTCACATTCACAAGCATTCAGCTACTCTACTGATAAAGAGACGAGAAGAACAAGATGATAAAGCTCCCTATCGTGACCTTCCCTGCGTGCCCAACCAACTACCCTATACTCTAAAATGGGGAAAACAAGATAGTAATGATCCCTATAGTGACCTTCCCTGCGTACCCAACCAACCACCCTAAACACGTTCACTCTAAATCCTCATCTTCAAGAACCTTTAAATCCTGTACATGCCAGGAACCTAAACTCCGACGAGTCTCAAAATCTTCTAGCTGGTACACATTCGGCGATACTTTTTGTCTAATAGGGCATTTGATATACTTGGGAGTCAACTTTGCAGCTACGTAATCGGCCTCATTCGAGAGGGTATAATTCCTCTTCCACACAGTCTGACCTAACTCTAAACTAACTGGTCGACGCCTCAAATTATAACGCTGAGTGCTGGTACGAAAAGCCTTATCGAGACGTGATTTAACAGTAGTATAAATGCTCCTCAAACCCTTAAGATGTTCGTTAAGATCGGTCCGATCGTGAAAATCAAGAGGTTGGTTGCTCTGGTCCTGAAGTCGATGCATCTTCCCCGACAGACACAGTTCTCTACCAAAATTCAAATAGGCTGGGGTATAACCTGTAACTTCATGTACCGCTGTACCCAACGCATAACCCAATTGTGGTAACTTCTCATCCCATGTTCAATGGTTATTCTTAACATAGGATCGTATCACGGTCGTGATGACTCGATTCACCCGCTCACATGGGTTTGCCTGTGGATGGTAATTGGCATTATACACAATCTTGTTGTCATAGCGCTTGGCTAAATCCCGGAATGCCTTACTAACGTACTGCTTTCCATTATCACAAATTATTCTTTCGGAAGCACCGAAGACCAACATAACCCCATTCTCAAGATGCTTAACCACTGCTGAATTCGTAGCTGTCTTCAGAGGGAACATCATGGCGTACTTTGTGAAGCAATCAACAACAACCAAAATAAACCGATTACGCTTAGATGACACCGGAAGCGGACCTACCAGATTCGTACAAATAACCTCCCAAGGAAGAGAAAGAGTACGCTTGTGCATTTCACCATAAGGTGTCCTCTGGTCGGGTTTCTGGGGATTAGATACTGGGCATCTACGAACATAACGGGCCACCTCGACATTCATCTTTAGCCAGTAGTAACGAGCTGAAACACGCCTAAGGGTTTTAAAATAACCAAAGTGTCCAGCCGTCGGCTTATCATGATTCTCTACTAAAAGTCTGGCTCGTAAAGATTTTGGAACCACCAGTTTCCAATCATAATCCCTATTCAAGTTAGGAAACCGTGCATACGTTAACTTAAGGACGTTATTGCCCTCTACACGCCAATGGAAAAAATTGTGAGGGGTTTCGACAATTCTAGCCCTAAGCTTCTTATACCACTGGTCCTGGTCGGTTTCTTGAATCTCAATTGCTGCTATAGCGCTAGACAACGCATCAGGTACTACATTCTCGGATCCCTTACGATAACTAATCGTGAAATCATAACCTTGTGATTCTGCAGCTTCCATAACCACAATAGAGAATGGTGATCGGTGACAACATGGAATTGGACTCCTTCCACGTACGGGCGGAACTTCTCGATAGCCCATACCGCGGCGAAACATTCGAGCACGGTTGCTGAAAACTTTTTCTCCTGGTGAGTCAAATTCCTGCTAGCGTAGGCGATAACACGCTCTTCCCCTCCGATGTTCTGGGTGAGTATGCAACCTACACCAACTTGTGAAGCATCAGTCTGCAAGGTGAAAGGTTCCTTGAAATCCAAACAAGTCAAGATAGGGGCCGAAACTAGACACTGTTTTATGTCTTGAAATGCTGCCTCGGCCTCAGTATTCCAGCTAAAATTTGCCGACTTCCGAGTCAAACGATGAAGTGGTGCCACACGAGAGGAAAAATCTCTAACAAATCTCCTATACCACGAGATGAGCCCTACAAAACGCCTGACATCCTTACAAGACTTCGGAGTAGGATAATTCACCATACACTCAACCTTAGATGGGTCCACCCGTAAGCATTACCTATTAATAACATAACCTAAATATTTCAGTTGCGATTTCACAAACTCACACTTCTCGGGATTCACAGTGAGTCCAGCCTGTAACAACCTAGTGAAGACCTTTTGCAGAATCTCTAAATGCATTGTGAAGGTAGGGATGGCCACAATGGTATCATCCAAATAGACTGACACGTAAGGTGTTAAGTCAGAACCCAACAGCTGGTCTACCAAACGCTGAAAAGTCCCGGACGCGTTATGCAAGCCGAACGGTAATCTACGGAACTGGTAGAGCCCCTTACCAGGAACGACAAATGCTGTTTTCTCTTTGCTGCTCTCCTCCAACTCCACCTGCCAGTAAGCGGACTTTAAATCAATGGACGACAAGTATTGGGCGTTAGAAAGCCTATCAAGAATGACGGACATATACGGCAAAGGGTACTCATCCCGCTTGGTCACACCGTTCAGCTTCCTGAAATCTACGTAAAACCGATATTCCCCGCTGGACTTCTTGACCATCACCACTGGTGAACTCCATGGCGAAGAAGAAGGTTCAATGACTCCCAACTCTAACATGGTGTCAATTTCCTAGTCAATCTTTTCCTGAATATAAGGCGACACCGGGTAGTAACGCTGTTTAATATGAAAGGCATCTCCCGTGTCGATAACATGTTTAACCCCTTTGGCACAACTTAAGCCTGGCTTCATCTGCTGGAAAAAATGTGCCACCAAGTCGTCTAAGGCTTGAGCCTCCCCGCTGGTTAGCTCCTCTTTCATACGGATGGCGTTGACAACCGCCTTATTACCAAAATCCCAAGTATTCTTCCTAAAGTGCGGAACCAGATCTATTCCCTTCCAAAAATCGATGCCTAAGATGATGTCCTCGGCAACGTCTTGAATTACCACGGCCTTAATAACCTTGACCTTATCTTTCAACTTAAAGGGTACATAAATTTCTCCCAGCGCTGTACAAGATCGACCAACAGCTACCGGAACCGAAGAGTAACCGCTCTCTAATGTAAGTCCGATGTCCTGTATTTCTTCCAACCGGCTCCTCCAATCGCAGTTCGACTAGCCCCGGAATCCAACAGATACACAAATAATATTCCATAAACTTCAACCTGTAAGTAAGGACGAGGATCCCCTTTTCGATTAGAGAATGCACTAAAAACTTTGGCCCTCCGGCCCTGAAAATTAACAGAACTCGAACTCCACAATGAATTGGCCGACTGCCCTCTCAAGATCGACGTCCGGCCACCCGACCACCTCGTACCTCGTTTCCCGAACACTTCACTACACCTGTAGCGCCACATGAGAAACAAAAATGTCTCGTTTTGGGTTTAGAACACGTAGCAAAATTATGACCAGTCTCCAGACAATTCCAACATTTTTTCGATGGGACCACAGTATCAATAGATTCAACACGAGCCTTGGGAGTTTTACCAATAGCTGGACAAGCTAAGTCGGGTTCCAAAAAATCAACCTTATTGACCGCATGAGTTCGATAACTAGTTGCCAGATCTTAAGTAGCCTCCAACTTCTTGCACAACTGCAATAGTTCTGAAACGCTATGATAATCCTGGATAAAAAATGGATCGATGTTATGTCGAGTCACAGTCAGTTTCTCCTGCTCTGATGGTGGGTGAGATAGCTTAGAAAACAAGTTCACCATACAAGAGAAATAATTTCTAACTTTTTCCTGAGGATCCTGGACCCGCGCCCTAATTTCATTCCACAGTTTGACTTTATAGTCGAACGGCAAGTATTCCTCCCTCAAACAACGAATAAAGTCGTCCCACGAGTTGATCTGACCCCTAACAGAACTATACCAGATCAATGCACTACCACACAACAAGTCGATGATGGCATTCTTCAAGTCTGCTGGAGCGACTCCTCGGACGACCCGTAACTCTTCAACTCTCTCAATAAAGGCATTTAAGCTAAGTCCGGTATTATCACCACTGAAAGAAATACCCCACTTGTGGACTAGTACAACCTTACAGCTAGCGTTAGAATTATTTGAAGGCGGCTGACTAACATTAACAGAAGCGGCAGAACTCCCCACTCCTACTGGAACCAAAGGATCTCCTGCAGGTTGACCTAATTTGTCTAAATTATCCTCAATGTAATTAAGCTGATCCACTACCTTGTTGATTGACTTCTCAAGACCGGCATCCTTATCTGAAACGAGCAACCTACTCAAACGGCCATATAAATGTCGAAGTTTGGATGAGACAACCCTAAACTCATTTTGTTCCGAAGACCTAATCGTACTAACAAAGTCTGCCAACTCAGTGGTCTTCTTATCGCAGACCTCAATCTCTTTCGCAACATCGGCCACAAAATTCGGTGCTAGGGAAGTTCTCCAAACTGTTCTTTCCCTAAAAAATCCTTTAATATCTTTCTCATGGTAGCAACAGTCTCTCCCTTCAAGCTGGTACAACCCCTATCCGTTAATTCATAAATAAGTTCGTCGCTAGCTAGACGATGAGGATACATGATCAAAATTAATAAATACAAACAACTACTTAATACAGTAACTTCAACTAATCGATTAACTATTTATACCTTAACAATAGCATGCACCAACCAAGATTCACCAAATGTCCCAAATTACACATAAATATACCTAAATGCCACAATCCAATATCATGCACCTAATATAACAAAAAAATATGGCCCGAATGCCCAATATGCTACCAAGCAAAAATCTAAACGTTCGTAAGGTTGGAGAAAGTCCTATTCATTGGAGATTGGTCGTTTTTCCTTCCAGTTAAAAAAGCTAAGTTCTTGTTCTTTTTAATTGTTATTCGTTGATAAGGAGGGCAGATTGTCCCTCGAAACGTTCGTTATTAATATTTTCGTTATTTAATATTTGTAATTTGCAGAGTGGCGAAATACCCAAATAAGAATATGAATTTGGTTTATATATGTTTTAATCTCTAGTGTAGCTCAATGGTTAGAGCATTGGACTGCCGTGCGAAAGTTCAAATCCTAGATTAATGCATGGCGGGCGGCCTACCCTGTCGCTTTAAATAATTGGGGACCTGCGTTCGAAAGAACAATGGGTAATAATGCGCTTGTCGAATGCGTGATGCTCACCACATCACCACGTGTCATGAATGTGACACGCGACAGCCGGGTGTGAGTGCGAGAATACGGAAGCTCTGACCTTTAGCCTTGCAGGCCAAGCTCCTTCATGGGGTGTTAGTGCCTCACCATTATTATATACGTTTTTTTAATGTTTTTATATTTTATTTTAGTGTTTAAATGTTTTTTATAGTTTCTAAGGTCTATATATTACCACAAATGTATAACAACATTGTATTTTTTGAAAATTTTGTTTGGGTGCCAACATTGCCTGATGTCAGTATGATGGCATACTACAAACGCAAATTCTGAAGAATTACCAGAAATTGATGAAGATGAAATAAATAAAGCTATAAAAGAAATAAAAAGAAAAAAGCTGCCGGAGAAGACAACATACTAGCTAAAGTGCTTAAAGAAGGAGGCAATAAAGTAGTATCATATCTAAAACTATTATTCAACAAATGCCTATTCGAGGGTGAAATAATAAAACAATGGAAAAACGCAAAAACAATCCTGATTATATAAAAACAGTGATCCAGCAAAACTGGACAATTACAGGCCTATATCGCTCCTGTCACAGATATACAAAACGTTCACTAGAATAGTCAACAGCAGACTAGAAAACAAATTTGATAATTATCAGCCCGTTGAACAGGCGGGCTTTAGGAAGGGATACGGTACATGTGACCATTTTCATACACTAAAAGTCTTGATTGAAAAAACCAACTAATATAATCTTCCCATATACTTAGCCCTGATAGATTACGAAAAGACGTTCGATAGTATAGAAACCTGGTCCGTGGAAGAAGCACAGATAAAGTGCAGAATAGATTCTCAATACCAGGACCTGATACACAACATATACCAAGACGCAACAATGACAGTGCAATTAGACGAAGAACTGAAGACGGAACACATACCAATCAGAAGGGGAGTAAGACAGGGTGATACAATTTCCCTCAAATTATGCACACTGGCCATGTGGGACATATTCAAAACACTTGACTGGGAAGGAATAGGAATATGTATTGCCGGAAAATACCTAAGTAATCTTAGATACGCCGACGATTGATTCTGTTTGCTAATAAAAAGGAAGATTTACAAGAAATGATAACGACATACATCGAAAATCCTTAGAAAAAAGCCTAAAAATAAATTTCAACAAAACTAAGATAATGTCAAACAGCAACGAGCAATACAAAATAACAGTAAATGACATCGAAATAGAACAAGTGACTGAATATATACATTTAGGCCAAATCATTAATGTAAACAAGGAAAAATAAACCGCCGAAATAGTTAGAAGAGTACAAATGGGTTGAGCTGCCTTTAGCAAACTGGCGTATAAACTAAAAAACCAAAAGATACCTTTACACTTACGAACAAGAATACTAAACTCATGTATTCTGCCAAACATCACATATGGAGCTCAAACATAGACATTCATGACATGAAACCTGGATAAGATAAGAAAGATACAGAGAGCGATGGAGAGACAAATATTAGGGATTTCGCTTAGAGATAGAAATAGGAATGACTGAATAAGAAGCAAACCGAAAGCCATAGATGTCATTGAGCAAGCAGCTAGATTAAAATGGAATTGAGCCGGACATAACGAACGCCTCCAAGATCAACAATGGAATCACCAAATGAGAAGGTGGCGACCATATACAGGGAAAAGTTCGAGAGGAAGGCCACAGATGAGATGAAAAGATGACATTGCAAAACACGCAGGTTTAAGGTGGCAAAGAGCGGCTCAAAATAGAAAGAAATGGAAACAGATGGGGGACGCCCACATCCAAAAATGGAAAGGATGAAAATAGGCTAAAAAAAATAAGATATGGGGTAAGACTAACAAAACAATTTAAGCAGTAAAGATAACTTAACTGACGTAGGCAAATTTAGACAGGGTGTGATTTTGGCTAACAAATACGTGAGTTGGCTGAAAAGTAATGCACACATGCTTGTAGAGCGCAAACGCAATGACCTACGGAGACGCGCATGATTGTATTTGGAAGCCACTTCTTTCCTTCATGCGCATGCCAACTTTGAAGGAGTTTCGTTCACCAGTTCGGTTTTTAGTAGCGAAATATGGAGACGTGTTCTCGTGCTATGTCAACGAGACTTAAACAGGGCGCGGTTAAAGAATTTTTAACTGCTGAAAACGTGATTCCTACTGAGATTTATCGTCGTTTAAAGGCCGTTTATGGTGACTATACTGAACATCGCAAACGCGTCGACAATTTGATCCAAAATGACTGGCGGTTTGCGATGCGCTTTGAGTGATTCGTCGCTCATTTTGGGTCAACTTTTCGAAGCGTTTGCGATGTTCAACGTCTGTGGCAGTGATCGGACGTCCGCTGCGGTTTTTCATCAACAATTACGGCTTTTCCGGGATCGCAACCCCGAAATGTTATTAGTGTTATTACCCATCGATTCACAGTAGTCCTATCAATAGTATCGTCACCACAAACGAACTTTAAACGGCGATGAATCTCAGTAAGAATCACGTTTTCAGCAGTTAAAAATTCTTTAACCAAGGGCTGTTTCAGTCGTGTTGACATAGCACGAGAACACGTCTTCATACTTCCGCTACTAAAAACCGAACTGGTGAACGAAACTCTTTCAAAGTTGGCATGCGCATGAAGGAAAGATGTGGCTTCCGAATACAATCTTGCGCGTCTCCGTAGGTCATTGCGTTCGCGTTCTACAAGCATGTGTGCATTACTTTTCAGCCCACCCACGTATCTTTATTAGTGTGGCAAATTAATATTATACGGAAAGAGATTTCTACAAGTTGACATCTACGCAGGATGGCATTTAAGCGCCAAGAGATATTCGTAAATCGTAGCGGAAATTCTAACAATTAGAAGTCTATTAGCAAAGCTTCTTGAGTAAGGGGGGTAACTCATTCCTAGTAGGAATAGCTTGCAGGCCATTTAAAATACTGAGTTAATTCATTTGGACGCAGAAGAAAAGTGGCGAATTTATTGGCAAGGAAATACATACCGAACGAATCTTCGCCAATAAGTTTTTGTAGTGGGTAACCGTTACGCAGTTGAACCTATAAATAGCTTGTTTTTAGGACGGCTATTTTTTAGACGCCGCGAAAATTAGGGATGTTATTGAAACTGCGTAGATAAATCGTGTCGGGAGCGGGAATTACACAAATTAGAGTTCTGCTAACAAAATTTCTTGATTGACAAAGGTAATTACTACGCAATTGTAGCCTGTATTTATACATAGACATATTTATCAGAACGGGTCCATTTAAATGAAAGTAGTGCTATTGTGCATTTATATATGTTGTACTGTATACGGAATGAGACTTGGCTGACATATTTCTTTCGTGGTGTAGGTAATTTATACTTAGTTTTATTTGTACGATGTGAAATTTATACCGCCTGACATTAACACAACAAATAATTTCGAGGAAAATAGATGTTTGGACTTGACTATTGTTGTGGAACCTAAGATTCATAACCCTACATTTCTACAGTTTCTGTTGTATTATTGATAGAATCTAGAAATTGATTTTTTCTTGGCTATCGCCGCAAGCCAATGCTCCGCTGATGTAGTTACATATTCAGCCACATTTTTACGTGGCCATTTAAGGAGCCAATTTCGGGAATCTTTTTTGCAAGCCCCAGAGGAAAAGTTTGGGTGTCCCGGAGGAGCAGCCGAAAACCGACGCCTGTTCGCAGCCGGCTTTCCAGAAATGTGGGGCAGCCGGAATCAAATTTAGTAAAAACACAGTAATGCGGTTTTAAAATGTAAGAGCAATTTAGGACTTCAATCCTCCGAGGGATATTAAAGCATAACAGACGACAGTCAACTTCGGAACTGCCAGCAAAAATGTAATTGAAAAACTAAACTTAAGTTGTTATTGCGAAGACAAAAGCGCTGCTTCGGAGGAATAATAAATCTTCTTTTGGTTTATTCAGAAATGCAATTAAACGAGCGATAAAAACATCCCACCCTGTCGTCTGGAAGATTCTGTAACAAGCGAAAGACATTGAGGGAGTAATTAATTATTAGACCGACATGACGTCTTATAATAACATCGCAGACCTATTTAGAGCGTCCTGAATGCTCCAGACAGACAGAAGAGACAGAACGCCAGATAATTACTCACCTGGTTTTTGGAGGATTCTGTTTTCGCGCGACGACAAAAGAGCCCTCAATTAAGCGGAAAGATTTCTAGCGTCTTAGACGCGAGTTCAGTCAATTTGGCCCGCTCGACGCTATACATATTTAAGCCCGGTGCAATATTCGAGAAAAAGAATTCACAAAGAGTTCAAAGAGAGCTGAAAGAAAACTTCCATCGGTTGTCAATTCAACTTTTCAATCCCCGATATGAAAGGACTTGAGTGCCTTGCGCTATGCACATTTCAGATAAATTTAAGCGAAATGGAAAATAAACAGCATCGAGTACCTACCTACGCTGCCAGGTGCCGACTTTGGGCTTCGGATTCTGCAAGTCTGCGATCTTCTTACCTGCTCGGTGGGTCGCCAGGTGAAGCGCATATCTTTTGGGTGTCCTGTAACTGGATGCCCTATTATGCGGTTAACATTATAAAGCCAGCTGCAGACAGTTGTTTCAAATAAAACCGTGCCAGAAACATTTTTATAGTTTTATTAATACATTATTAATATGAAAACTAAATATGTTATATCTGGCTACCTGTCTTTCTATTAATGACTTCTTGTCGAAATTTAGTTAGTTGCAGAAATATGGGATGTTATAAAAATCAACATTAGCTTAAGTCAAGCTCAATTGCACTACTGTTCTCATTTAACAATATATATATATATATATATATATATATATATATATATATATATACATGTAAGGAAGACTCGTAGACACATTTTAAGTTGGAAACACGAAATTACTAAATACTTGTTTGAAGTTCAAAAAAAAAATTAGTCGTTGCGTAAAGGCTTTTAAATTTCAATTGTTTTGCACATATTTTTATAAATTTTTGCTATGTTAATAGACTTGAATTTATTAAGCTTAATAATTGCAACGCAGTTCTTGAGAACTTATTGGGCTAGGCAATTAGTCAAAATATTAATTATCAAAACCACAGCTACCTTTATCTCTCAGTTATATCAGGGGTACTATCTGTAACATCAAATCAACATTGCCTTCATGAGTATTTACCCAAATTCCCAACTAATCAAAATGTCACAATATCTAAGAAGATGAGATGTAGCTATTAGCAAACACTGGTGGACAGCAAAAAAGAAAAACAGAAGCAATAAAACTAGTAAAAATACTGAAATATTAACTTAAATTATCTCATTAAATACTGACAGCAATTATGGAGAAACAAGAAAATTCCAAATAAGATAATAAATCAAAAATATGTTGGGTTTTGTGAAAATCCACATAACAATTTTAAGTAGTGATAGAGCTCTCCAAACTGAACAACTTTTCTATTTAATGTTCTTTTAAGTGTATATTTTATTACTTGTTTCTGCATTCTACATTTGAGGAGCGGTTTAGCAAGCAAATGTAAGTTAAAAGTGGAAATGATAAAAAAGATTATGCAAACTTTAAACAGTTTTTGTCTTGCATAAATCGTATGCAATACACACACTAATACGAATACTAATACTAATACAATTATCAGTTAACACAAAGACACGCGCTTAATAACTAACCTTTTTCATTTCCCAATGCAAACTCAACCTTTAGAATTTCGTAATACATGCATTCAAATTAACTGTGACATTATTCGCTATCATCCCACGTCAAAAATCAGTTGTACCAAAACGTAAACATATTGTCACTGTGATGTATGTAGGTGTATCCCGTTTGGCGACAACTGTACGTTAGTGACCAGATGTTAACCAAAAGTTTTAACATTACCAATGCAGTATTTGCTGATTTGCATTTCAAAGAAATGTTTGTATCTTGTGCCATTAAATTAAATATTATTCCTAGGTGGGGATACATTTTTACTTCCTTTTACAATAAAGCAAGTATTGGATTCACCCCAAAAATATGAAACAAAAAAAACATGTTTTTGTTCATTGGTCTGTCTGTGTGTGTGTGTCTGTGTGAGTGTCTGTGAACAGAGTATCTTAAAAACGAAAAGAGGTATGGCGTTGAAACTTCATATACCGGGTGTCCGTTCTCAAAGTCGAACATAGGCGATTAACACTGTATTGAACGTTATTGCCAATTCCTGCTCGCCAATTCAACTTACAGGGAAGGTAATGGTATCAATGGAAAGATAAAATTATTCCGCATCAAATGATACCAATAATAATATTCAAGATGCGATTTTTATTTTAAAATACTAATTTAAAACTTGGGAATTTTTAAATGTGTCATGCCTTGCTTGTGAAGTTCGATAGCATTTGTCAAAAAAATTGGTAATTAGTTGCCGTAAATCAGATATTTTCCGTCAACGTCTGTTAAAATTATCTACAGAAAAATGAATTATTTCAATGAAGAACGAGTGAATGCACTAATGTTAATTGCCTATGTTCGACTTTGAGAATGGACACCCGGTATAAGTTTTGTGTACTATGTAAATGCGACAGCAAGCTTTTGAAAAAATCCCATAACCGGAAGTAGTTTTTTTTTCGATTTTTGCAAAAACGGCTCTAACGATTTTTTTCAAACTTTATATTTTTATTGTATATTGATGTGAGATAGGTGATTTTCCAGTTGAATACTTTTAAAATGGGTGTAGGTATTTTGTTTTTTTTAAATTTTTTTGTTAACTCCTATTTTAAATAGAACACCAGGTATATTATTAAATTATTGAGTTTAGCTTAAAATTTTAGAGAAGAGTTTTCTCTTCAACTAACTTTCTATTTTGTACCGTTTTTGTAAAATTTTTAATTTTTTAAAATTTTTGACAAATGCTTAAAAATTAAAAATCAAATTTTTCGCTAATTATAAGATCACTGTAAAAGGAAGTTGTGTGAATGTATCACAGAAGATTTTTAGATTGCAACTGTTCTGAATTTTAACTGTTGTGGGGGTGTTTCCGAAAAATTATAAATGAAAAAGTTGTTCAGTTTGATGAAGTCTTTGTGTGGTTGAATTTATTACGTAAATTTCCATAGCACCTTGTATAAAGCACTTTTACTAAACAGGGTGTTGGAAAATGGTTTAAGAGCCGGTTCTACAAACCAAGGATAAAGTTGTGGAATGCAGGCTTTCACGGCCGGTTCCTCCGGGTTATGCCGTGGTCGACGATTTGAACTTGACGTTTCGCTGCTCATGCTGTCAGCTTCTTCAGAAGTTTTCTAAAGACTGATGTTGGTGTCTTTTGTTTCTGGTTATATACAGAGGAGTCGTTACGGTTGGCTGCTCATGTAGATCTTGTATGTTATTGGGACTTGTCCATTTTCCGCTTGGTTGCTCACGTGAAACTAGTTAATGGATGGATTGGTTTTGCAGAGCTACCTTCCATGTGTTACTAAGGTGGTAGCCGTCTTCTCGGTTGAAATTGTTTGGATCTTTAATAATTACTAGGAATTTCCGAATAACACGAGGGAAGTATTTTTTAGTCTTGGCTAGTATGTTTACGGGGTCGTAATTTATTCTGTGATCTCCTGGTCCTAATACGTGTTCTGCGATGGCTGATTTTTGGGTGTTTTCAAGTCGTGTATGGCTCTGGTGTTCTTTTATTCTACGTTGGATGCTTCTTCCCGTTTCGCCGATGTAAGATTTGCCACAAGTACATTGGAACTGGTAAACGCCTTCTGTCTGTAGTCTGGGCAAACAATCTTTGTTGGAGGGAATCAATTGTTCGCCCTTTCTTATTGTACCATAGCGAACACCGATGGTTTTCTTATCTAAGACCTTTCTTATTCTGTCGGTTACTCCGGAGATGAAAGAAAGGAATGCAGGGGTAGTTAATAGGTTTAGGTTTAGGTTCTTTTAATTTTCTGGTGTATTGGCATGCTTTTCTGATGTTTAGTCGATTGTAGGACTGTGGGAAGAAAACGAGTTAACTGCTTGCATTGTTGGCGTTCTTGAAACGCTGCCCTGACAAAGAAGTCAAACCTAAAATCGTCAAGATTCAACGCCATTTACAAACTGCTGCTGCCCGAAGGATTATCGATCGGACCGAGAGTGCTCTTACTAGGGAAAGAGTACATCATACTTATTACGAACTCCAAGGAACATCTACCGAGCTCTACTACCTACATCTCGAGCTCAGTAGGATTTTGGATGGAAACATTTGGAACACAGTGGATTGCCCACTCAGAATGTAACTGTATTAACTTAATTATTATTGCCTATTTTTTCCAGACTTGAATAATCACCACTGTTAATGTTGTAAAAAGATTTTTGTTAACGAGCAGCCAGATGTCAGGGTTCAGTTTACTGTCTCAAGTATATAATCAAGTACACATTACAGAAAAGTGTTATTCTGTATACCTAAACACAAGCTCTGAAGGAAATCCGTAACAATCCAGATATTGTAGTTCTACGCGCTGACAAAGAAAATGCCACTGTAGTGATGAACAGAAAGGACTACCGGAACAAAATTCAATCACTACTAAACGATGAACATTACGTAACACTGAAGAAGGACCCCACATCGAGGATAGAACGCCAGATTAGAGGAGCTATCAAGAGCTCATTAATACCAGAGTCGAAACATCGACGACTACTGCCTAGCGATACTGGAATGCCCAGACTTTACGGACTTCCAGATCCACAAACCAGTAGTTCCAGTCAGGCCAATTGTTAGCACTTGCAGATCCCCTGCGTATGAACCAGCCAGATACCTCGCTAACATATTACAACCATACGTAGGCAGAACAGAATCCTACGTGAAGAACTCTGAGCATTTCGTGGAAATATTGGCTCAGTTGCAAGTAACGGGCCAGAACATGTTGGTCAGTTTCGATGTGGAATCCCTGTTCACCAACGTACCAGTAGAAGATTCGGTAAATCTCATACAACAATGCTTCGTTCTTCAAGGACTCCGAGAAGACGTCCCAAAGTTAGTAAGGATGTGCCTCACGACGACCTACTTTCTTTGGGAAGAAATGTACTACGAGCAAAAGGAAGGAGCCGTTATCTCTAGTCATTGGTAACATATTTATGGAAGCCTTTGAAGAAGAAGCTATTCAGTCCAGCCATCTCAAACCTAAATGCTGGTTCCGCTACGTTGACGATACTTTCGGTATATGGCCCCATGGAAAAGCAGCTCTTAAAGTTTTCTTGGCACACTTGAACAACCACCATGCCAATATAAGATTCACTATGGAAACTGAAGTAAATGGAAGCCTACCTTTCCTGAACGTGTTAGTGAAACTAATAGCTAACAAAAGATTAAGCCATACAGTGTATCGAAAGAAGACTCGCAATGACCGCTATCTGCATGGATTGTCTCACCATCATCCCCAACAAAAGATATCATTGATCAAGACTCTTACTCATCGGAGCAACGGTATTTGTGACGAGGACACTAAACCGCAAGAACTGAGACATGTGGAAGAAGCTTTACACAGGAATGGCTACAGTTGACGAGACATCAGAAAAGCGTGCCAATAGACCAGAACACCGAAAGAACCTAAACCTATTAACTACGCCTCCCTTTATTTCATCGCCGGAGTAAACGACAGAATAATAAAGGTCTTAGATAAGAAAAAAATCGGGGTCCGCTATGGTACAATAAGAAAGGTCGAACAATTGGTCCCCTCCAACAAAAGGCGTTTACCAGCTCCAATGTACCTGTGGCAAATCTTACATCGGACAAACGGGAAGAAGCATTCAATGTCGAATAAAAGAACACCAGAGCCACACACGACTTGGAAACATCCAAAAATCAGCCATCGCAGAACACGTACTGGGACCAGGAGATCACAGAATAAATTACGACTCCGTAAACATACTAGCCAGGACTAAAAAATACTTCCCTCGTGTTATTCGGGAATCCCTAGAAATTATTAAAAATCCAAGCAATTTCAACCGAGAAGACGGCTACCACCTTAGTAACACGTGGAAGGTAGCTCTACAAAACCAATCCATCCATAAACAAGTTTCACGTGAGCAACCAAGCGGAAAAACGACAAATCCTAATAACATACAAGATCTACATGAGCAGCCAATCGTAACGACTCCTCGGTATATAACCAGGAGCAAAAGACACTAACATCAGTCTTTAGAAAACTTCTTAAGAAGTTGGCAGCATGAGTAGCGAAACGTCAAGTTCAAATCGACAACCACGGCATAACCCGGAAGAACCTACCATTAAGGATAAAGTTATCTAGTGGATAAATACCATAGAAACGGTGCTGTAACAAAGGAAACTATGACAAATATATCTCGATTAGCTTATTCTAGTTATATACTTGCTTTGTAGAACCCGCCCTTAATGTTTAAACAGCATATAATACATCGAAGACAAGTTAAAAGGTCTTGATTTACATGAGCCCGCAGATCAACCGTTTTCGAGATAAAAACCATTTTCTCTTCCGGTAGTTTAAATAATAAGTGTACCTGGTGTCCAAGATAAGGAGGGTCAGTAAGGGGATCTCGTTAATTGTAAGAGATGAAATTTGGTTGAATGGGAAGAAAGTTGCGCAATTAAAGGGCTAACAAAATGACGACTAGAAATCCTTGATACGATTTGTCGTTTTTGAATTATCTCAAAAAACCGAATTTTTGGATTTGCTATTTTTTTCTGGCATTAATATTAAAGTTAGAGGGAAACTAATTAAACTTTTCTATAGCAACTTTTAGTGGATTTAATGATTACGTTATCAACTTTTTCATCCGGCATTTCGTCTTCGAGAAACTTCATTTTTTTTTACTTATTTTTACAATAAAGGAAGTATTGGATTCACCCCAAAAATTCGAAATTGAGTTTTCAACAGATCTTCACGTTTTAGAGTCCCCTGAACTCAAAAAACATATTTTTTTCATTGGTCTGTCTGTCTGTCTGGCTGGCTGTGTGTGTGTCTGTCTGTGTGCCTGTGAACAGAATATCTCAAAAACGAAAAGAGGTATGGCGTTGAAACTTCATATATAAGTTTTGTGTACTATGTAGATGAGACAGCAAGCGTTTGAAGAAAATCGCATAACCGGAAGTAGGTGTTTACTCTTGTGATTTTTCAGTTTTTTTCGATTTTTTCAAAAACGGCTCTAACGATTTTTTTAAACTTTACATTTTTATTACATTTTTAATGTGTATTGATGTGAGATATGTGATTTTCCAGTTGAATACTTCTAAAGTGGGTTTCTTTTGTTTTTTTTCTATTTTTTTTATTAACTCCTATTTTAAATAAAACACCCCGTATATTATTACATTTTTGAATTTAGATTAAAATTCTAGAGAAAATTTGTCTCTTCAACTAACGCTCTATTTTGTACCGTTTTTGTAGAATTTGTAATTTTTGAAAATTTTTGACAAATGGTTAAAAATTAAAATTTTTTGACTAATTATAAGATCACTGTAAAAGGAAGTTGTGTGAGTGTATCACACCAGATTTTTTTTAATACGGTTCTGATTTCCTGATGCCAAATTTGTGAAGCCCTTTTTATTCTAAATTTAACAATGTATAACACATTATAGTTTAATTACGCTTCGAGCTTTTTTTGATCATTATCAGAAAGTTTTTAAGATACCGACCTGTATTTCTCATAATTTTGTAAAAATGAATTCATACAGTAAGTTACTCGTTTGTAGATGGCGTTAAAATATTGAAATGCACATCATAATGTCATAATTCTGATACATTAATTTAAGAACCAACCAATAACTATTAACAATAAACAACAAGTAAATGAACAAAAGATATACATAATAACAAAACGAACATCGAATCAATTTAATGGGTATTAAATTTACAGAAGGTGTTCAAAAAGGTTGCCATCATACTCCAAGCATAAATACCATCTTCTAACTGTAGAATCTAAAACATTATTCAGCAATACTGGCATTATACTTTGAAAGGCTTCAAGAGCTAATCTTCTAAGTTCTTCTTCTGTTTCAAAGTTTTGCTTATATACATAATCTTTGACATATCTCCAAAGGAAAAAAACTGGCGGGGTTATATCGAATGACCGTGATGGCCAGGGCGTTTCAGAATAAGTGCTTATACTGAGTTAGTGCCTTGATTTTTTGCATACATGCGGGTTTTCTTTACACCAATAATGTACATTTTTCTATTGAAAATTCCATTATTGCTCTCGTTGGATCATATTATATCGTGAAGAAAAAGATCATTTTTCTGGTGTACTACTCGCAAAATGATCGACGTTTTTCTGTATCACCTAACCTAAGTCCTTGGCCAATGTTATATTTGTATGGATAAAATTTTTGTTTTTTTATATAAAATGTGCTGTTGATTTCGCTGTGCCTAGATTTTCTTGAATTTTCCGTGTTGATATTCTGAGGTTGTCATTAACGGCTAAAAATACGTTGTTTACTTTTTCCTTGTTGCTGGGCTTTTGTCGAGAGAGCACGGGTTTTTGAAATGCTCTGTATTCTTTAAGATTAGTTACTAACTTCGCTGTATGTTCTTTTAGCGGTTGCCTTATTTACGAATACTTATCCAAATTCATACGCTCTGCTACATAACAATTTCGTTTGCTTAAAATGAAGCATGATAACATATCAAACTTTTCTTCATTTGAAAATCTACCTTCCATGTTTTGTAGGAAATACAAAACTATCAACAAACACTTTTCTTCTTCTTTACGTGCCATGTCCTCCTCGAACGTTGGCTATCATCGTAGCTATTTGAACTTTGTTGACTGCTCTCCTGAATAATGTAGCAGTATTCACTCCATACCACTCCCGTAAGTTCTTTAGCCAGGAGTGTCTTCTCCGGCCTGGACCCCTTTTGCCTTCTATCTTGCCTTGTAAAATGTTTTGCAGGATTCTGTATTTGTTATTCCTCATAACGTGGCCTAAGTATGCTAATTTACGCTCTTTTATTACGGACAAGATCTCGGTGTCTTTATGCAATCTCTCTAGTACTGTGGTGTTGCGTACCCTATCTGTCCAAGGTATTCTAAGAATACGCCTTTTAAAGAAAGCAATCTCAAAGTAAATGTCAAGTCAAACAAACAATGCACTATTTTTTTTCCAAAGCCTCTGTCCCGGGTGGTGTAGCTTGAACAAGCGTTCACTTTCAATCAGTAGAGTTAAGTAACGCTTTTTCTGGTCAGAACTTGGATGGGAGTTCAATGACTGCTTCTCTCGGCGCCTCGTGATACGGCTGTCACGTAAATAGTTGGTCCCGGATGTCATAATAACATCATAACAGTCGTTAGTGGGGTTGGAAGTCCCCATAAAATGTACAGCGACACCTATAATAATAAAAAACACCAAAATTATTTGTTTTATATGCCACGGCAGCTACCTTTGCGGAAGCAGGTAATAGGTTAAATAAAAATTAGGGGTAAGTTGAATTTAATATGATCGTTGTTAAGAAAACTTTGGTTTTAGAATAAAAGCGATTTACTAAACGTAGTTTATTAATATGAAATATGACGTTAACGGTTAAATAATCAATGTTGAAACTTATCTGTCTTTACACTTGAATTGCTCTACGATTAGATGGATCTGGTCCTCTCGATAGGTAGGTATGTAGGTACTTCTCGGATCATTCAGCACCTTTGTTTCAATTTTAATAACGGCCATTAGGATGCCCCCTGGATGGGTATAGAAATGTTTTTTTCCAGTATCAGCTTCTTAATGAGTTCATATACAGTTTTTTACTAAAAATTAGGGATCGACTGATACGGGTTTTTTGGCCGATACCGATATATACCTAATTCAGTCAATATGGCCGATACTGATTATCGGTATCGGTCGATCCCTACTAAAAATAGTGTTAGAAATCATCTGTCGAAGCTTGTGCCCAACCTTATATATCACCCTGTGTAGTGTTCCAAAAAAACAATTAATTTTGACCGGATACTGTAGAAGCATCACTTTTCTTTATTGAAATAAAAAACTAACAAACAACGGGAATAGACTGGCAGAAATTCCCCCTAATTTTCAAAAACAAAGTAATTCATAAATAACACATACTCTTAGAATAATTTTTAACCGTTTGACTTTTTTGATAGAATTACAATAAATACTTTATTGCAAGTAAATGTTATAGCATTTTATTTGAATGTAGTAACCCTATTAATTTTTAAATCGACAATTTGATATATACTAGAAGATACTCCAGTAAGTTACTTTTTTTCAATAATACGAATGTGTCAGGATTTTTCATTCAATGGTCAAACTTAGAAATACGTCGATGTTATATAAAATATTAATATGAATTTTTCAACCGTAGAATCACGAGTGCTCAACTCTTGTTGGAAAGATTATAATTTTATAAACAATTGATTACTTAAATTAAACAAGAAGAAATATACGTAAAGACATGAACGCTTAACGTTGAGGGTTCTTTTCCTAAGAGTTTAACCGAGTTTAATTGCTTTCTAGAAATCATAGCAAATATAAAAAACCAAAAAACAGGCTAGACAACAGTTTTGCACGAATGATCGTTGATTGAAGAATTAACTGAATAAATTATAGAGCAACGTCAATACGTAAAATTTTACATTTGTCAAAATGCCAAAGCATCGTGGTTTTCTTATCAGTGTAAGAATTCTGTTATAACTTGTGATAGTTCTGCAATTAATAAAATTACTTATCTTTGAAAATATTTAATTAATTATTTTTCAATATAAATAAATTTTTCATTTTTTTTACATCAGCATGAAGAAGAAAGTCATGAAAGTATTTGCCCCATTAAGGCTAATTTTGAATTGAAAGGTATAGTTACTATAAATCGACCAGATTTGTCACGTGCTATTGTTTTATAGAATTGCTCTTTACATAATCGTTCTTCTGCTGAAAGCATAGACAGTGGATTTCGAGGTTTAATGTTCTCAATTTCCCAAAATTGTTGTACAGTATTATTTAAACGATCTACACCTGACTCAATAGTTAAATGTGAACAAATTAAGCTACTGCGGTAAACCTCTTTGGTTTGATACATTCCAGAAATTATCCAACTCAATAGGGTTTTCTGTAAAACTGGCAGATTCTGGCAAAGGCTAATTTGGCCTATACACAATAGTTCATAGAAATGACCAGCGCCGATTAACATGTCTACGAGCAAGGATTTATTAAAAGTAGTATTAGCTAATCTGATGTTTTAGGTAGGTTGAAATTTGATCGATCAAACAGGTAAATTTTCAGTAATTTTTTAAATAACTCAAAAGTTCATATTTATATTAAAATGACTGTGTAATGATGCTATATGAATGTTACTACTGGAATTACACTGCGAAGCGTTAGAATTTAGTCCAACTACTGTAGCAGCAACCGTTTGCCTTTTTAATTGCCAAATAGAAGAGGTTCGACTGGTTTACAACGTGGCGTAAAATTTTTAAAACTAGAAACCAGTTGGTCGGTTTCTAATGTTTGAAATAATATATCAGGATGCTTAAAAGATTACTAAAAGCAACCCTCGCAGAAACATTTGAGTACCGCAAAAATGCATATTGATTTCTTGGAAAAAGTGACGTAAAAGCTGATGGCCTAGCAGCACAATACATTCCTAGCTATGTTACAAGTTTATTTCGTTCTGATATCAGAAACAAACATAATAGTTTCCAAAACTGCAAGATGTACTATGTTTTGAGTAGGTACTTACCACTAGCATCAGCTAACAGATTCGTAAAATTGTCGTGCTGTTTAAGAAACGTTTTTGCGAGTTAAAGTAACTCTGGATGTTTTTAATTTAATAATCACGCATGGTCTTGGAATACCAATACTTATCAGTAGAGCGCGGATAAAAAAAGCATTTATTTTTCGAGAATAAGCCCTTATAAGAAGCCTTTAAACCTGAAAAAAGCCAAAACGACGGCCAAAATAAGCACTCAAAAAAGCTAAATAAAAGAAAAAATTCAATAGGTAATTTTATTAGGAATTGTATTGACAAAATAAAAAACTAAATACAAACACAGTGTAACAAAAATATTAAATTGTATTATATATAGTTAAAAGATGGTTAATTAAAAATATTATAAAAGCAATTTATGATAATGTATTTTTTCCAAATTTTTTGGTGAAAAAGATTGCCTGCGGTCTGTTAAAATATTCTTGTAAATAGAGAAACTTCTCTCTATGTCTACCGATCTTATTGGTGCATATTTAAATGCATTAGCTGGAATAGCAAAATCATCGACCGTTTCTCCTCTTAATAATTTTGCCGTATAAGCAAGTGTTTGAAATCCTAAATTTTGTCAAAAGAACATTCTTTAATATTTTATTAACTACTTCTCTAATATGTCCATGCACATCCTGAGTAGGCTGTATGAAATCTTCTACAACTTTTACCAGCGGTAGATTTTTCGTTTCAAAATTTTTTGATAGGTTTATTTACTTACTTACCAATAATTTTCTTTCAGGAATTCCAAATTGTGCAGTAAAACGTCATCTTTTAAAACTTCTTTGCACTGTTTAATTGATACTTCTGCAGTTTCAGGTAATAAATTACACACAAACCTTTGAAATTGTTCTATATGTTCTGTGGCTGCTTTTAGAGTTCCTGTATATAAAAGAGTTGGGACATGTAGGGTTACTTGTTTTGGATCCACAAACCATGGAGTATCTGATTTTTGCCGATTTTAAACTTTATGCATATTTCTTTCAACTAAAATAAATGAAAGATATCTGTGCTACATCACATGGTCCTTGATTTGTGGATCCAATGGCTCAACTCTTAGTACATATAGGAACTCTAGCTGCTTTTAACCAGATGCCCCATCTAGTGAGAATGGGTTTCGGCGGTAAAGGAACATTTGCAAACTGGTCTTTAAAAGCTTGAATTTGAAGAGGTATCTTCAGAAAAAAATGCTTTGTAATTAAGAGATTAACAAGCGGAAATTGAAGTTTTATTGTCTCGGCTATTCGAGCTAATCCATATGCAAGGCATGTAGGTACAGTAGATCATATTTTCGTAAAAAACTTTCAAAACGCTGGCCGCTTTGACCATGTAGGCTGTTATCATTAACAGTATTTTTCATTAGGAACGCGATGTGGTAGGAAGAAATTAGTTAAACTTTCTTTCACAGATCTAGCAATTGTCGAATGATTTGTTTTTTGTAATTCTTTGCACGAAATCAAGAAGGGTCCAACCGATTTTTCATTATCTAAAACGCTGATAAGTAAATTAGCATACAAGTTTTAAAGGCAGGATACTTAAAATAAATTAAAAATAAGCCAAAAACGAGAAACAAAGTGTTAAAAAAGCGTTAAGCAAGCATTTATGCATAGAATATGAAAAATAAGCAAAATAAGCAAAATAAAAGTAGTGCCAAACGCTTGCATTTTTTGTAAAATGTGTAGATCCAAAGGCATTTGGAACTGCTTATGTTATAGACAAATAAGCAAAATGCCATAAATCCGCGCTCTACCTATCAGTAGTAATTAATGTATTGATTATTTTTCTTACTTATACACAATAATTAAAATTAGAAATAAAATATATGGAATGTGGCTTACTACTTTTCTTTTAAATTGCAAAAACTGAAACACATGAAATTCTCTAGGAAACAGGTCCGTATTCAAAAATTTCTAGATGGTAGTCTCCATAGACTCGAAACGTAATTAAACAATAATGTGTCGTACATTATTGAATTGAGAATAAAAAGAGCTTTACACATTTGGCATCTGAAAATCGGGTTCCGGACAATTGCCCGAAAACAATTTCCCGAAAGCAATTCCCCGAAAACAGTTGCCCGAATGGACAATTGCCGGAATGGACAATTTCCCGAAACACAATTGATCGAATGGACAATTGCCCGAATAGACAATTGCTCGAAGAACAATTGCCCGAAAGGAGAATTGACCGAAAAATGTATTTAAATACTTATTGCTGCTTATATTGTGTTCGACCTAGCTATCTAAAAATTTTAAATCTTATTTAGAATTAAAGTCAGACTCGCTAATTAATTTATTATTATAAAATATATATTTTATTCCATGTTCCCTTCACACTTTGCCCAGGCTTAGGACTGGCAGCGTACCGCTGGCGTGTTTAGAACTTGGAATAAAACATCCAATGTGTCATTTTTTTTTAGATTTTTTTATTTTTTTTTGCGTTTTATTGGTTTTTGTTTTTTTTACAATTTATTTTGATATTTATTTATTTTTTAAAATTTATTTATGCATTTGATCTTTTTATATATTTCCTTTATACTAATACGATAAATTATGTGCTATTCCCCGTAAGAATTCATAAGTGTTCGCAGGATCGTAATTATTTACCAGACTTGCAATCCGCTCTGCACAATCTTTGTATTTTTTACGTGTAGGAGGGCCTTCCAAGCCTCCTACATACTGTTCAATTTGAAGTTCATGTAAGCTCTGCTCCAGCTGAATGCCTTTAATAAATCTCCAAATGTTTGGATGATCTGCGGAAATCTGTTGTTCAAACCCTCGATGCCATCCTTCTATGGAATTGTTTGTTTTTGCCAAACTTTCTTGTACCCCATCATAACAATTCCACAGATCATGTGAAAATAAGGGCAAACGACGTTGTCTACCTCTTTGTGGACGCCCGATCCAGGTATCTTCAAAATAATCAATTACTGACTGGGCTTCTGCAGGTAACACATCTTGCTCGCAAATAGTTTCAAATGCCTCCACTACGTCTGCAGTAGGAACGAATGCTAAGGCCGACAATAATCGGAGCTTTAAAGCAAAATCTGCATCAGTTTCGTACCTTCTTTTTAAACCGCCTGACTGGATTCTTCTAAAGATAAATTGACTGAAATGGAAAAAGCACCCACGATGTCTTGAGTCGGGATATTGTTGTCTTATAGCACTTATCATACCGCTTTCAAAATCTGTTAATATGGTTGCAGGCGAAGCTTCAGGCAAAAGTTCTTTTACTTTTGAAAGTAACCGAACATAAGTTTCTTCTGCCTTGTTAGGTAGTAGTGCGTATACTAAAGGAATTGCAGTATTCTTATCTAATCCGTGGATTGTATATAGTTGATTAAAAAAGGTGAGGTACAGTTTTGAAAGTTCCGTCGGCAAACCAGTGTTGTGACCTTGCCAGAAGAAACAGATTTTGTCCGGTTGAAAAAATTAACAACCGATCATCGTGTGGGCCTGAATCAAATAGTAAAAATTGTTCTCCATTTTTTGTTAGTTTATACTCTTCTGGAAAAACAATGTCTCTTCTGTGAAGAGGTAAAGCCGGAGCGGCTTGCTGATTACTTCGTACACGCCTGATTGTTCTTTTAATGCTGCTCACTTTTGGAAGCGTGGCAGCTGTAGCTTGACCAAGCTGAACAGATGCAGTTGATATTATATGATGTGGCCCATCTTGGGTTTGTGTAGCGTTTTCACGTATACCATTGAAAAATTTTGTTTTTTCCACTTGCCTTGCATCCGCTACATGGTTGTGTGTTCCACTTATTTTTACTACTGTATCTTCTAAGGTTATAATACGAGCTTTACACTTGAACTTCTTGTAGTAATCACATTTCCAATAAATGTTTAGATTTTCTTTATCTTTCTGGTAAAGATAACCGTCGATCAACAATTTACTCTTCCCCTTTTCACAAAGTACAAACTCCAAATCAATTTTGGGTCGTGACTCTTGCTCAGAGTTTGGACAATAAAGCAATAGAAACCTTTAGTGCAGTATTTATATGAAATTAAATAATGACTAATTAACGAGTCTCACCTATTCCAAACCAAATTTAATATTTTTGATTTAGTGAATGTTTGGATAATGCAATTATAATGAAAATACCTACTTGGAGACTTTAACTAATTATTATAGTATTAAGACTAATGGGGTGTACTTATTGTTCATTCTAAACAACATTTAAAAACCAATTATGGTTACATTAGGATGTTGTTTATTAAGAGGGATTATAAAATTGTTGGCGAAGAGGTACAGCATATACAGGATGTGCTTATAAAATGTAAAGCAGAGAAGAAATAATAGCATGTGATAATAGAATGTGCCGAAAATATTGGTTATAAATTTATAAAGTTGCGCTAAAATACATTTTTCGGTCAATTGTTCTTCGGGCAATTCTCCTTTCGGGCAATTGTCCATTCGGGCAACTGTTTTCGGGAAATTGTTTTCGGGCAATTGTCCTAGATCCCTGAAAATCAGGACCGAATTTTAAAAAATCTGGTGTGATACACCCACACAACTTCCTTTTATAGTGATTTTATAATTAGCCAAAAATTTAGTTTTTACTTTTTAAGCATTTGTCCAAAATTTTCAAAAAATACAAATTCTGCAGAAACCGTACAAAATAGAGAGTTAGTTGAAGAGACAAATTTTCTCTAGAATTTTAAGCTGAATTAAAAAATTTAATCATATACCGGGTGTTCTATTTCAAATAGAAGCTAATTAAAAACAATAAAAAAAACTCATTTTAAAGGTATTCAACTGAAAAATCACCTATCTCACATCAATACACATTCAAAATGTAATAAAAATGTAAAGTTTGAAAAAAATCGTTAGAGCCGCTTTTGAACAAATCAAAAAAACGGAACAAGAGTAAACGCCAATCTTCCGGTTATGCGATTTTCTTCAAAAGCTTGCTGTCGCAACTAGATAGTACACAAAACTTATATATGAAGTTTCAACGTCATATCTCTTTTCGTGTTTGAGATATTCTGTTCACACACAAGCAGACCAGTGAACAAAAACATGTTTTTTGTGTTCAGGGGACTCTAAAACGTCAAGATCTTTTGAAAACTCAATTTCGAATTTTTGTGATGAATCCAATACTTCCTTTATTGTAAAATGAAGTAAAACTAAATTGAATTTTGTGTAAAATCATTTCATTTATGTGTTTTACGTTGTTTAAATGTTGCTATCGGATTTTGGCCGTTTAGTTCAATTCCTCACTCAAAAACCTAATTTTCTGGACTTAATCGCCTGTTACAGTTGCGCGGCACTATAGCCCTACGATGTACTAGCATCGTTTAAAACAAGCAAATTGCAACGAGTAAATAATTATTATGAACCAGTATCGGCTAATAACGCTATTTTAAATTATATTTTTAACGTAGGTATTGTAATCTGTAATGTACTTACCGCAAATACAGTTTTAGCGTCTTACACAATAAATATTAGCTCCACTATTACAACCTACATATCACATCTACATACACCCACCAATGCACTCTTTCCTTGTACACGCGTGGTACAAAATTCGAATGTTGCACAAAAGTTGTTGTTATTCGACTCATCAGAGGAAATAATAAATTAGGCTTATATTGAGCCGGGAAAACCCTATTCCGATTTGTTCAATATGTAACTTAAGAAGACCTTATCGTATTTTTGCGTTCTGGAGATTTAGCACCCAATCGAGGTCAGTAATTAAGTAATTGAATTACCGTAAAGTAATTTAAATACCGCGAGTAATTTCAATTACCACAGGTAATTCAAATACTTGTAAAGTAAATTAAATACTTTAAAGTAATTTCATTACACAAAAGTAATTGAGTAATTGAATGTAGTAATTAATTACCTTGTCAAGTGTTTTTAACAAAAATGGCAATTCCCAATTACAATTACCGCATTTTGAAAAGTAATTCAGTTCCAAGGCAAATAAACAAATAGGAATTTAATTACAAAGTAATTAATTACTGCCCAGCTCTGGCCATACAAAATAATAAGAAAAATGTGCCAAGACCAACGATTCACACAGCATAGCTCTGGTTTTAGTTGCTAAATAGTGTCTATGAGGATAAAGAAGTTTTAAATTCATATTAGATAAGCCCAGGTACTTTAGACACATGCCAAGGGAAACCTTACAAAACAAAATGTAGTCGCGATTTTTTGGCAGAAATGTTGCTTAGTGCCATAGGAGCGATTCTTTAAAAGTTCCCGTCTCTGAGGTACCGAAGTCGTAGGCTTTTCGAGCAAGAAGGCAAAACCGCTTGTTTATTAGAAAAAATCACGGTAAAGTACCTTATCCGTATATATTACCGAACATTTTTATTAAAAATGTAGCGCAGAATATAAAATTACAGCCAACTGCAAAATTTCAGAAAGATTGGTATATTCTCTGAATGTCATTTTTTGGCAGTGGTGGCCTAGTGGTTAGAGTGGCAGACTAGTAATCACAGCGATCAGCGGTCCCGGGTTCAAACCCCGGGGGAGACACCAATTTACGTAGAAAAACGTACAATATCAGTCCTTTTCAGGACTGTCCAGGAACACCTAAAGACGGGAGTAGATCAAAACTCCCGAAAAGTTGTGTGATTTACACCCTAGACAGTGGAAACAGCCCGAAAAACATATCAAGATTAGTATACCTATACGGTGTGTTCAAAAAGAAATTACATAAGGCTTGGCCATGAAAACAAAGGTAATATCTACAGCAAACTTTAGAATTCATTAACTGTCATCACTGTTGGTGTCATTGTAAGTATATATTATAAGCTGATAATGTGATTGAAAATTCTGAAGATTGCCGTGTCTAAAGCTTGCTGTCGACGTTAGTTTTATTTTCCATGGTCAACCCTTACGTAATTTCTTTTTGAACACATGGTATGAAACCGTGTGTATTTTGCAAATTCTTCTAATAAACAAGGTTTCGTAAAAGTCATTTGATATTTCCGCAATTTTGTACGGGGCCATAAGTTTAGATTCTGAATAACTCTTCTTAATGATAGTTTGCCTTGTTCAAAACAGAAAAGGTACTTTACCTGGAGAAAAGATGTTTTTAACTACTCCCAAGGTCTTTTTTATACAACGTCGGCACCCCAGAGGCGGAGAATTTTAAAGAGTCTCTCCTAGAGTACGAAGGAACAGTTGTCCCAAAAAGCAGGACTAGATTTTTTTGAGGTCAATATCTAGTATGCTTGGGCTACATAGTCGATTTTGTATTATCTAAATTATACAAAATAATTTAACTAAATTGAGCCCTTTGATTGGTTGATATCGGTACGAAAAAAATAATCTCTGTTATTAAAACTACTCCAGTGTGTTTTTTTATAATAATTTATCAGTTATTGTCAATTTTTTTGTCATGTGTGTTATTTTCTGTAAGTTACCTTCCTTGACAAAGGCTAATAAAGATTTGATGTGTTAACGTCAATACAATAATGTGAATTTAATATAACACATAGATGGTTTGTGGTGTTAACAAAAATGATATGAGTGTTAGTATTAAAAATTATATCACCCAAAAACATTAAGACAGCTGACGGGTAAAAAAACAGTGCAAAGCAGTGCAAGGAAGAAAAGATTGCAAAAAGCGATATAAGGCAACCTATTATAGGACATGTGCAGTGCTAATTATAAACTTGTAAAACAGTGCATTTAAAACTATAAGTGATAAAAAGCAGAGTAATGTGTTACGATTGACAATTTCCAAGAAAAGGACAGTTTAGTTCTTAAGTAAAGACAGTATATCCAAACTTATTTCATTAAAAACAATTGTAAAATTTGTTGTTCGGAAACGAGACATTCAATTCTTATCAATAAAAAAAGAAGCCTTGTAAAATTGTGCTGGGTGCAAGATGTGTTCCCAGTTTTTGTAAATTTTCAAATAAAAAAGTTTTCTGTGAGCCAAAAGTGGTTTTTAATTTTCAGCAGTCTGCAGAGTATCTTTGTGTGTAATTTTCGTCGTGGTAACAGATCCCAGTGAAGAGGGAAGCAGGCTGCAAGATTCGCCCAAGTGTGGTCAACATCGAGGTCACTTATCGAATAGTTACGAATAGAGACTTCGGTCAGCTAGAACCTTATGTGCAAAGTGTAGAGCAGATCCTCTTGAGTGCCTATGTTCAGAGTTTTAGAGCAGGAGGCCATCACCAAATTTATAATTGCCGTGACGTGGTTTGATTTTGTGATTCAGCCTACGAGGCTGCCCTTGCAAGGCAAATTTCACAAGGAAGCAATCGGAGAAGGCCCACTATCTGTGGGTTTCATCAAGAATAAACATTGTTTTTGCAGGAAGTTAAACAAAATCCGATCTTGGCGTGTCTTCTACATCACTGAAACAAAACCAGATTAGCCGGAAACTACGTCATTTATTTTGCATTGCATTTACCTGAGGCTTTTCCCTCATTTTTTGGTGTTTGAATTCAATTACGCTATTTTCTTGTACCAGCAGATCATCTTTGTGTACAGTCAATTTTAAGGTTAAAGCTGTCAGATACGAATTTGAGCAATTGCATACAAGTTTATAAGCCCTACTCGAAAGTAATTGTAATACTGAGTGTTGAACCTATCCCTTTGAAAAACAGTTTCACTCATGCTAAACTGGAGTTTATTTGATTGCAAATGTATAAAATAGAAAGAGCAATAAACCATTTATATTGCAAATATTAATTACATCATTTTAATAAACCCTGAGATTGACACAATATTGAATTCTTTTATTAAAACTAATTATTATAATTTGTGTGATACGACCCACCTATTCATTTATCTTATTATTGTTCTATAATTTGGGAGGGATCATTACAATATATGAAAAAAATTAAGTAGAACTAAACTTAAATATTATGCACAAGTCACAATAGAGTCGGGAAGAGCGTTCCAATTGGTGAATGTCCGGTTAGCAACACAATGTTGCTAGTGAGAAGTTCCGAAAAACTCCTTTGTTAGCTTCAGCGAATGTCCCCTTAAGCGGTCGCCCATGTTACATGTAAAAATTGTTGTGAGATCTGTAGAAAGTTTGTTGTGGTTTATTCGGTATGTTAATATGGCATTACTGCAATGTCGCCGGTCCTGTAAGAAGAAACGCTCCAAACGAGATAGACGTTCTTCATAAGACATCCTTTGAGACCCAGAAACCAGATTATTTAATCGTGTTATTTTATTTCGTTCTCGCTTAAACAATAAAATACTTCAAAATTGTCTTTGTAGTCTGCCTTTGTACTTTTTAACCGAGAGCGAGGGGGAAAGTTAGAACAAAATTCTCTCTCTCGGTTACTCTGCCTCTCGCTCTAGCGCTCGGCTTACCATTTCCGCTCTCGGTCTCGCTCTCGCACCGAGAACGAGGCGAGACCCAGAAAACTCTCGTTTCTCGCGAAACACTAGCCCGCCTGTTGGCGATATAGCTCAAAACTATTTGTTGGAGAAAGATTATATTTTGCATGCGGATTATATGTCTACCTGGCTCGAAACGAAATATACTTTCGGTCAAATACGTATATACACTATATATACAAAACTGCTGGAGCCTGTCGTTTGAATCAGACACAATTAGTTGAAAATTAACCACATAAATATTTAACAACCGCTAAATACGTATGCGTTTATAATATACAGGGTGTTATGGAAATGAATGAAAATATTTTAACCCGTAATAGAACTGAACAACTTCTCCATTTTTAATTTTTCGAAAACGTACTCAAAACTGAGTTAAAATTCAAAACAATTTTACTCTAAAAATGCATACCCGCCTATGGAATAATATTTTCATTTAATGGCACAAAACACAAAAAACATTTGTTTGATATGCAAACCAACACAAACTGCATAGGTACTGATAAAACCTTTAGTTCACATCTGGTCACCAACGTACTTTATCAATTGAGGTAAGTAAGTTATTGACCGCACGTTTTTGTGCAAGAACTTTGCAGTTTTAATATACTTGTGTCGTTCACCTTTAACTTAGATTTGCTTACCAAGCGGCTCGTCAAATTTAGGGGAGCTAAATGATTGAAAAAATAAGCGATTAAATGAAAAACGATATATAGAAAAGTGGTTCATTTTGGTGAGCTCTATCACTGGTTAAAATATTTCACTCATTTTCATAACACCCTGTATACATAAAAATTTTGGAAATCTATTAAAACCTGCAAAATAAAAATGTTTTCAGACGATTCGCAACTGCTACATTTGTTTACTCCTGATAATTATAAAGAAAGTGTGAGTAATATTAACGACCTTAATACAACAAGCCTGGTATCACGACTAGTGATGTGGGTCGGGTAAATATCCAGTGGGTAGGGTATTTAAAAATGGGTATTTACCTGGGTATTTACCCCTGCCTCGGGTAAATACCTAAAAACAGGGTATTTATGAAATTTATAATATTTAGAAAGCTAAGCTAACTTTTACTCACATCATAATGTTATCTTAATAAATAAACTACCTATAAATGAATTGGAATATTTTATGTAAAATAACAATTTAAATGTAACATTGAATAAGCATTCACCCTGGTAAATTAATCGTTTATCGCGGAAAAGCATTGGCTGCCGAAGTTTATAGAAATAAACAGTTAGAGGAAATAAATTGGGCCTGTTAGAGTTTACAAAAAACATTGTGATGGCTCTGACTCCGGAGATTGGGATAATTTAAATTGTTTGTACATTATTTTCTGACTTGTTTCCATTTTTGAAAAATGAACAAAACGTTAACTTGAAGAAATAATCCTTATATTTATTAACATTAATATTAATATACTTATAGACACATTACGAAACAACCTTAATAAGGCAAATATCACAAAATAATATAAACAGCGCTGTATACCAATGGAACCATAAGTATGCAACAGCAATGAAATAGCATGAACATACGCACATAATACTTGAGTAAGAAAGAGATAATCGTACAAAAAAGTTATTTCAGTAGGCATATTTGGTTGACATGCCGTAATTAAAATGAGCGTCAAGTCTACTCAAATATTTGTTTCTATGTTCATCTCTTTCTTATTCAATTATTGAATTTTGTTTTTTATGACATCTCATTGCTGTTATACACAGGTTGCCTAAAATTGTACAGAACATGGCAATTCCATCAGTTGAAAAAGGTTCAAATACTATTTGTCATAAGAGTAACCAAAATAAAAAATGCTTAATTACTTGAGTAGCTAGGCAACAGTAGGTACAATAGCTGCTTGTAGTCCAAGAGCCAGCAACGGGTTTGCTTACAGTATTTTTAACAAGTCTGTAACTGTTATGGAAGGTACTTTTGAATAAATATACTGAGAAGGGAACCCGAAGTCTGGCAAGCCTGCGGTGGTGGTTTTGGCCCCCTTGCGTCCTTGAAGGATGGAAAAAAGTAATAAGAAAAAAGTATAATAACAAGTCTGGCTCTTTGCTATGTTAAAGGTAATCATATTTTATGTAAGTAAAAAAATTGACAGACGCTGTCGCGGGTGGTAAGTTTACCCCAGATTCACATAATGTTGCATAATAAACTTAACCATTTACTGTAAAATATCGAGAGATCCAAAAAGACTGATCCTCAGCGGGCTGTGGAAATTCAAACGTGTGAATAATAAGTTGGTGGCACTGTAAGTCTGTCAAATTCGAAGTTACCAGGTTAGGTTTTCCGTCAGTTTTGACACAGACTGACGCAAAATCTAACCTGCTAACCTCGAATTTGACATAGACTTACAGGGTTACCAACATATTATTCCTAGGTTTTGTGTCAATTTTGACACATTATTTTTTTTCCGCCCTTCAAGGACGCAAGGGGGCTAAAACCACCACCGCATGCTTGCCAGACTTCGGGTTCCCTTCTCAGTATATTTATTCAAAAGTACCTTCTATAACGGTTACAGACTTGTTAAAAATACTGTAAGAAATCCGTTGCTGGCTCTTGGACTATTGTTGCCTAGCTAGCAAAGCATTTATTGCATTTTCCATTTCGGTTACTCTAATGGCAAATAGTATTTGAACCTTTTCCAACTCATGGAATTAACATGTTCCGTACAATGTTAGGCAACCTGTATAGTTATGGCCTCATTGGTATTTTGGGTAGTAAATGTTCAGCTATTTTCTTAAACATTTCTTAAACATACCCCGGGTATTTACCCCTAAAAATAAATACCCGGGTAATTTACATCACTAATCACGACAGCACTCTCTAATTATTAATCCCCAAAAATCGGTTATACTTTTGTTTGGGAAAAAAGACGTTGTTTAATTTTTATCTGATCAAATTAGCGTGACGATTGATAGTATTCCTATTCCTATTAAGCAAGAATCTAAGAACTTAGGTCTCATCATGGACAATACGTTCAGATATGTAAAGCATGTCAATAACTATTAAAAAAGGGTTCAAGCTCTAAAATTAATTTATCCTCACAGACACGATTTATCGACAGAAACTAAATCCTTGCTTTGTAACTCATTGGTTCTATCCATTTTTTCCTACTGCAGCGAAATTTATAGTTCATCCATTACACAGGATATTGCTAATAAATACAAAGGGTTCAAATTTCGTGGTTACGCTTAATATATGGAATAAAATATATGACCATATTTCTCACAAATTAACAGATTTGCTATGGTTAAATATGCAAAATAGGCGTCATTTACAATTTGCGACTCTTTGTCACAAAATTATTGTAACAAAGCTGCCGACTTACTTATGTAATAATAGTATATTATGATACGAGTTTTATAAGAAGCATTTTGTAGCACGCACGGATTTAGGGTACGACGAGCGAAGCGAGGAGTGCCCTAAAGGAGTAAGAGCTACAAAATGCCTTATAAACGAGGTATCATACAGTATTTTATCTACTTTGCCACTTTTTTAAGCAAAAAAATGAAAATTTTTAGTATTTTTATTATAGCATCGCGTTTGCGTATCGTAATAGCCTCAGTACGAACGCAAAGTTGATAAAATAACGTATATCACTGATGTCC
>CALNHX010008613.1:0-58629 GCA_940337035.1 Agriotes lineatus
ATTAAAAAATGAAAGATATTTCAATTAATTTATTTATTATAATAAACTTATAAAGAAGAGATGGGTAAGCGCCAGGCTTGCATTAAGCAAGTCCTCGGTTCGAATCCCGCTGGGGTCGGAATTTTTCTGTATTCTTGGCGATTAGAATCGGGCTCAGTGAGACCATTTACAGTTGGGCATCAATTTAACTGTGCTCTACTCAGAACCACAGACCTAAGAGATAGAGTAACAAGGTCAACACATCACTTAGACACACAACTCACACAATGGTTGCTGCGCAAGCACCAAATGCACGCTACAACTCTGTATCCCGAATCCGGGGCAAGTTGAGCATTGTACCGCCAGATGCCAGCGCATAAAGCACCAGCCTCTACACCGCATGGTAAATGAGGTTAGAGATTATACATACATACATATAATAAACTTGTAAGAACAAAATAAATTGTATTTATTAAAAATGACGGTTTAATCTAAGTATCTTCCTGATATTTTGTATAGGGCCATAAGTTCTCATTCTGGACTACTTTTCTTAGTAATATTTTGCCGTATCATGAACAAAAAGGGTAGTTTACCTAAAAAGAAAATAGTCTTTGCTTAACTGTTAAGTTCGACTTGTTTTTGAAAAACTGAAAATTTTCTACAAACCAAGTAGGAATTTTAATTCCTATAACATTTTTATGTAAAACTAAAAATAAAATGTAATTCCCATTTGTAAACTCAGCCGGGGACATTCTGTATATAGTTCGTATAAGTTTATTATAATAAATAAATTCATTAAAATATCTTTAATTTTTCTAACTGTATTCCGATCGCTGCACTCTTCAACATCCTGTAATCTAGGAGACAAATTGAGCTCGGTCGGGAACGAAGTTTCCGGGTACGAGATGTGGGGAGACCAAATATCCCGGGAACGAAATGTGGGATACAAAATGTGGGGAACGAAATGTGGGGAACGAACTTTCCGCAAACCCTTCAATCTGCGTGTAAGACCTCAATCGGCAACCCAAACTGCCACGATGAACAAAATACGGATCCAAATCTACACAGCAACCCAAGAAATCAGCTTTCCTTTTCAAACCTCTATCAATGTCTCCACCTCTGCCTGTATCCAAATCAAGCTCAGGTGTAAATGTATCCCGATAGCGACTCCACTGCAGTCCATCCAAATCAAACAGGAATACTTTATACCAGCTCTCCTCCCACAACATCAAACAGCGATTCCAACGCAGTCCGCATCCAAATCATTCAATCGCGTATGGGACCTGCTTCTTGTATCTGTTCGCCCTCTTATTCCAACACCACTAAGTTCTATTAATCCCTGAGTAGTATTCAATACTATTATTTGTTTACTCTTATGTTAAATTCAATAATTATTATTTACTATTTATCACTAGTACTCTTCTAGAATATTTAAATTAGAAAATTCATTTTAATAGGGGTTTATTTTCAATTTTTGCTTATTACAAAATTTTACTTATACATTCTTTTAATCAAACATTTGTTGTTATTTGCTTAATTCAATTTCACTATAGTAATCTCTATTAATACATTGTTCAAACTAAGGCTTGAACATGGGATAAGTGAAATTAAGTAAAATCATACGGACACAAAAGTGCGCCAATTAGAATATAAAAACTAGATCACCATATGTGCCAGTAACAATATTTGTATACAAGACTCAGCTAGCATCGGATTACTGGCTCAAGTTACGTTCCGATAAAGAAGTTTTATGCAGACTGCCGCATATTTAATACTATCACTAGGTCAGATTTACACACATCGTTGACCGGCGAAGTGTTATTAATGCGAACGTCATGTTTTTTGTGCCTATAGTCTATACCAATACCAGGTTTTGAGTTCAAGAAGCAGCAACATGCCACACATGCAATTGTATATCAATACTGTATTTTTTTAATAATTTTTAATATATTGTAATGGTATTAGGCCTACGACTCGACTCTGCTAGCAGTGCAACTTAATAAACAATTCAATAAGCACAGAGTTGGGGTGTTTTATGTAACTGCAATGATAAGTTTAAAATTTAAACAATAAATACATTGGTAAAGAGATGCCAGTAATAAGAAAGTAATTAAGTAAAGAACGCAAAAGGCAAGCTTGTTTTTCAGAGGGGTCGAAGCTGACTTTCAAATAAATTAAATAATAGGTTTGTGCATAATGAATAGCCGAACCGAAAGAAATTAATAGTCACAAAAATGTTTGCTATGCGCATGTAAAAGAAGCGTGGATTTCAATAAAGCTAGTCAGTGAAATTTGTGAGGATTCTAAAAAGGTAATGAAGTCAGAATAAAATAATAGTACATTGCAATAGAGCAAGCTGAAGAAAGCAGGCAGAAGGACAGGGAAAAGCAATTAAGAAGCAATGGACTTTATAAATAATCAGTGAATTTAACGTGAGTGAAAAAGCAGAGCAAATAATAAAACGTGTTTGTGTGTACGGCGTCCAACGTCGGTGCAAAGGTAAATTAATAATTTAAGACATCCCAACGTGTCGGAAAATTTGCAAAATTGCTTAACCAAGTAACATTTATTCACAGGGTATTTAGGTATTGTTGAATTTATTTTAAAACCTTTGTTAGTGTGGGTAATATTGTCCGTGAGTGCGAGCGCTCTGATTTTATCCGATTAACAATAAATAAGGTAAAATGGCAGATAAGCGTTCAAGAAGGCAAAAGAAAAACGAAGAAGGAAAGGAAGAAGAACACCAAGCAGAAGAAATTATAGAGATATCGGAACAACCTGCGGAAGAACAACGACAAGAGGACCAGGCTGAAGAACAACAGCCCCAAGCCTCAACAGATATGAATGTAATTGTGGAAATGATGTTTCAAAAAATGAAAAGAATCCAGGAAGCAACCCGAACTGATGTACGAGAGACAATCAGAAGTAATGTACAAGAGTTGATACATGACGCTGAAAAGACCGCACAGGCTGTGCAAGAAATAAAAAAGGATGCGGAAGAACGCGACAAGAAAATGAAATTGAAGCAGAAGAACGTGACAACAGGTTGAGAATAGATGCAGAAGAGCGAGAGAGAAGGCTACAAGAAACAATCACAAGTAATGTGCAAGAAATAAGAAAAGGCGCGAAAGAAAGAGAAACTAGGGGACATAACCATACCGACTTGATGATCGAGGGGCTAAGACAAACGTTGGAAAAGATGCAAGTAGATAGCAAAATAGAATTGCAAGCGGAGATCAACGGGATACAGCAAAAATTGGAAACATTTAAGGAGACAACCAAGAATGAAATAAGACCGGAACTGCAACAAGAAGTGTCACAGTTGCTGGATAAAAAGTTAGAAAAGAAAGCGGAAGAAATAGAGTGTGGAATTAAGGGAGTTGAGAATAAAACACAAGTTACAAGGAATGCACGAAAGATTCGAGCAAGTGCACGAATACCCAGCAAGTGCGGCGATTCCAAACTTGAGCACGGAATTATTTCCGAAATTTGAGGGAAGGTACGGTGAATTGCCAATGATTTTCATCGCGAAATTTAATGACGTAATGAGGACAATACCGCCAGAATGTAGGAAGCTACAAGTAATCAACATGGCCATGCGAAAGAATGCCGAGATATGGTATAATATAATTAAATGCAAGTACACCACATACCAAGAATTTAAGGAACTGTTTACCCAACAATACTGGAGTAATACGCACCAGGCGCAAGTCCGAACAGAGTTGACATCCGGAAAATATGTGTACAAGGGAAGATCTAGAGAAATTTATGTTATGTACCGATATAACAAGGCACAGTACTTAACACCAAAACTGTCTGAAGAAGAAATTATCCAGCATCTGTCCAGACATTTGGAGGCAGAAATAACGAGGGCAGTAGTCGTACAAAATGTCAAAACTTTGCGAGACTTTTCAGAAATTGTCAGAAATTACGACCTGGCCGTGTACAATGAGAGAGGGGAGAACAAATAAAAAATTAATTGAATTGACAGTGTTAGATTTGTGCTTCACTTTAATTACAAGTTTTATACAACAAACGAGCATTTTATCAACTAAAAAGTATACCATTTTATTCTGCACGTCTCAAAGTTTATTGTTTGTGGAGGTTTCCGCCACATAAAAATAAAAATTTCCACGAAGGGCATTTCCGAAGATCCGGCAGCCGTTCCAGGTCGGGTTTCCGATAACTACTTCCAGCCAAAATAATGGTCCAGAGCCAGGGGTCTGCACTGCGATACTGAGGGCAGGACTGCAGGAGTGCCACCGACAACATCAACAGCGAGGAAAGCCGTTCCAGAAGCAGCAACACAAGGGTCATCTCCAAGCAGTTTCGGAGCCCCAAAAGAGGTAGGAAAGTTTGCCTAAAATATCAGTGTTAGCACCGGGAAAACGAGATGCATATGAAATTCGGCCTTACTGGAGAGGATACAAGCCCGTTCAGAGCTCCATCGAAGGCGCAGTTCGAAAAATAAGCGGTGTCTCAAAATTTTTAGGTTATGCGCAGGTTTCGAGAAGAGGGAGCGTCCAGAAACAATTGCTAAATTTCCGGCCGCGTCCATCTGACGGCACGATATAAATAAGTGCCTGAAACAAAAGCTGTTAATTACCGCCAAAACGCGAAGACTTGAATAACTAAAATTTGGAATGTTTATAATTTCGCTCATTTTAACGTCAACAACGCGGACTGCACGACACAAACCATTTTGTGGGTATCTTTTGACAGTATTGCAAAAACTTAGCTAACGCGTAATTGAACTAATTCTGGTGTACAGTACCGTTTAAGGTCAATTTTAATTTACAATCGGCTTAGAAACCCACCTGAGAGGAAGCTTGTGTTTTACCATTAGAGCTAGCGTTTTATTATAATTAATTGCAGGTAAATATAATATAAAAAGGGTATGTAACTATTTATTTTGCGTAGTAATTAAGTACGGGTCACATTTTAACCAGCCTAATAAATTGATAACAGGCAAAAGTTCGATCATAGTGAAATATTAAACCGAGAATTGTGCATATTGGATTTTGCTCTAACTAAACGTATAAAATTAATACTATAGCCAATTAATTAAATTAACCCAATTAGGGCTGGCCATTACAATACGTACTTCTAAGTTCTGAGATGTATTCACTTGTGACCGACGCAGGCTAAGAATGTGTAAGGGGTAGTTAGGCCTGGCTACTCCAGTCACATTTTATGAAAATCTTTCCTCTCCTTTCATCAAGTGTAAAGCCCCTTCAGTAAAACAACCTGGTTATATAACATTATACAATTTATGTTCCGAAGTGCGTCCTGAACGAGTGCAATAAGTAATTCCAAAAACTTCTTCTTCTTCTTTTTGTAGTGCCTATCCTATCGGATGTTGGCGACCAATACGGCTATTTGCAATTTAGACACCGCAGCACTAAACAAAGATGTATATTTTTATACCAGTTGCGTAAGTTTTTCAGCCAGGAAGTATGTCTGCGACCAGGACCTAAGCTTCCTTCAATTCGGTCTTGCAGTATATACTGCAGCAATTCGTATTTTTTCCCTCTCAGCACGTGACCCAGATATTCCAACTTCAGCTGTTTGATAGTGGACATAATTTCAAGTAAACAATTCATTCTTTCTAATATCTCCGCACTGGTCACTCTGTCCGTCCATGGTACCCTCAGCAGGCGTCTGTATGCCAACCACATTTCAAAAGCATTGATCTTATTACATAGATCTTCGCTTATCGTCCAAGCCTCCATTCCGCACAGTAGCACAGAGCACACATAACACTTTAAAAACCTCTTTCTTAACTGTAGATTTAAATTGCGGTTATGCAATATGGGTTTTAGTTTATTAAACGTATATCCAGCTTGACCGATATGACTTCTTACTTCCAGTTGTTGTCTTCCTTCACCACTAATTATGGTGCCCAGATATTTATATGTGGTTGTTAACTCTATTGTTTTGTTGTTTACTATTATTCCCGCCAATCTCAACTGTTTTTTTTGTAATTGTCATGTATTTCGTTTTTTAAGATTCATATCTAGCCCGCAATCTCTACTGGTTTCGTATACTCGGTTAAAGAGAATTTGAAACACTTGTTCTGTATCGGCGATAAGGACGGAGTCGTCGGCATATCGTAAGTTGTTTATTACAGTACCATTGATTTGTATACCTTCTGTACTGTCTTCGAACGCTGTTTTAAATATTATCTCAGAATAGATATTAAACAACAATGGGGAAAGAATGCACTCTTGCCTAACTACACGCTTAATACTTATTTCTTCAGTGTTGCCTTCTGTTGTGCGGACCTGGGCTGTTTGTTTCCAGTATAAATTTGCAATGATCTGTATATCTTGTTTATTTAGATTTATTTGTTGAAGAATTTCTACAAGTTTACTATGCCTAATTCGATCGAACGCTTTCGTATAATCTATGAATCCTACGAAAACATCCTTGGTAACATCTAAGCATCTAGTATATTCAGGACAACTAGCGCTTCACGTGTTCTATATCAATTTCTAAAGCCTAACTGCGTCGCTGACAAGATGAATTTATATTTGGTGTATATACAGGAATTTACAATTTTTAAGAATATTTTCAGGGTGCGACTTAATAGACTGTTTCTATAATCTTCAAACTTTCTTGGATGTACTATTTTGGGGAGTGTAACAAATGTAGATCTTATCCACTCTTGTGGAATATTTTCTCCCTTATAAATTGCATTAAATAACGTTTCATCAATTCTGTAGGAATCTCTTTGTTTGTTAAGTTTGTCAGTTCCGCTCATTCATCGTCATATAATTCCTCCATATATTCCTTCCACCTAGCAAGTTTTTCTTCTATGGTTGTAATAATTTTTTCATGTTTGTCTGTAAGCAAACCGTACTTCTTGTTTTTTCGTACATTGCATATTTCTTTTATTGTTTTATGTGTGGTTCTTAAATCATATACTTTTTCCAGCTCTTCAATTTCTTCACACTTTCCTGTTATCCATCTCTCTTTAGCTTCACGTATTGTCCTCGATAGGCACTTGTTAATTTATTTGTACCTCTTTCCATTTCTGCCCTTCACTTCTCTTCTTCTGTCCTTTAGCTCCAATGTCTATACTGTCATCCATTCTTTCTTTCTTTTTTGGTGTAAATGGATTTTTAATATTTTGCTAGATGCGTTTCCGATTTTTTCTCTAATAGTTGTCCATGTGTTATCTGTGTCCTCTTTGTCAATCGTGTTTCTTGGTATTTGTTTTAAGTCCTCGTCGATTCGTACACTTAGTTTGTTTTTAATATCTGTTTCAGTCATCTGCTGAATGTTTAACCCCTTGAGCTTTTGTGTACCGATCAGATTTTTGTGACGCAAGTAGAACGTGGCTACTACTAAATTATGGTAAAAAAATACATCTGCGCCCACTATCGACTTCGTCTCGACGTTAAACGATTCACTCGTGGATAAAATTTAACTTTATCGTCTTATATAATAAATTACTATTAGATAGCTCTCCTGTTCTTTTTATATTAAATTCACCCTTTATAAAATATAATGTTTTCATGTTTAGGTACTTTACCATTAAATAATTAATCTTGAGGTATGATATTTATTATTAATAAATCAATTATTAGTCTTGAGGTAAAGACGTATAAACCAGTCCTACGCCGAAGAATCCGGATATGTTGCACTACAGAATAGAATGAAATTGAATCACAAAGCTGCTAAATAGGGATAATCATAAGATTTACCACATAAACATTATTGCTAAAATCATTCAACTCTACCATGTATAGGTCATATCCCGACACTCACTATTCACAAATGGGAATCGGGAACAATAACGACCACTCAGCTTTACAAAAACCTCGACAGATTGTTTGCATGTGCACCAGTTTTTATATTTTCTATCCCTAAGCGACCTTGCAACAGTAGAGTAATACCAGCACAATGTGACGCAATGATACTAGAATCTCCAATGAAAACTGAAAGTCACTACGAATCAGCTATCAAATAGCTAACCTTCAATCGTCAAAGTAATATATAAGTAAGCATCTTAATTGAACTCTTGTTACAGCTTATTTCTTTCAGAAAGTCATCACTACCAAGAGCCAGCATGCATAACTCGTTGAGTAAACTGCTATTCCATGACCACATCGAAATTTATAATTTATATCTTTTTACATTCGCATGATCGCAATTAAGTGCGTGAGGCAAAATATGCCTAAATTATAGGATAACGTCGAGATATGCGCAACTAATCTTCAAATAGCCAAATAGCTTTAACACAATATCTCCGAAATTATAAAAACAAATCAAAACCTGTAACATGGTTTGAATGGCTCTGTAAAATACTGGTATAATGATAACTGGAAAACAAAGCTTGAAAATTTGAAGAGTGCGCAGAGATAGCTTTCCAGGTACTGAATATTTTGTCAAATTTAACCGGGTCTGCATCTCTACCGTATACGAGATCCCCATGCTGTGCATTGTTATCCTGGACACACTGCTTGTTAATGCACTTTCTACTAGGCCAATTCGAAGTTATCAATTCTTATTTTGATTACTTATTGCAAATAGAGCCTGTTCACTCGGTAAGTCAAATGTTGCAAAAATTATTACGGTCCGGTTTAAAAGTCAACGATTAACTGCTATTTTTAGATAAACCAGCATTCTTTCATATACTTTCAGTTTCATTCAGATCGATAGATCTCTGACATAATGCCGAACTGTTTGTTTTTATTTTTAAATACCTACAGACGCGTCGCGCTTTGCTACTACGACACTTTCCAGTTATAACAAACTGCGATTCGCTTTACGGGAAGGTGTGACTGTATATTTGTAATGAAAACAAATAGGAGTAAACCAGCAAAGGTGCATGTAGCTGGAACACTGTGCAGTGTAACGAACAGGGGCGGACTGGGACTAATAGGCCCGGGATGCTGGATGCCTGGGGGGCCCGCGGCCCCCACGAGGTTGTGCGGTACAGTTCGGGCCTGGGGCGAAGCCCCAGCCGCCGGAGACAATATCGCCGACGCCGAAATTTTTTTTCGTTTGTGCGATACATTTTATGGCCTAAAATGCTATTTTAGGACGCGATTAACAGGCGCCAACTAGTAACTACCACCTACTAGTAACACTACCTGAGCGCGCAGTTCAAATCTTGCGAAAATTATATTCGAGGAAGGCCTACGACCAATAATGTAACTAGCAAATACCAAATTGTCACTCGGAACCTGCGAGCTTGTGAGTGGATTTGGCAAGGGGCAAGGTGGCGGTCAGCGGCGAGTCTCAATGTACTGAACATGTTGATCGAATCATGCATTGCATAACTTTCTAATAAGCATCTTATTGAATAAGTAGATATATTAATGTATATATTATATTTTGTTGCAGCCTTTCGTGATCCATTGGTATTAATGTTTTAAGTTTATGGTAACAACAAACTACATACTTTCTTATTTTTCACATCTTCTACGTTTCGAAAGACTAGGCTTTCATTCTCAAGAAGATTAAGGCATAAAAACAGAAATAGAATCATTAAAACTACTTCATAAACAAACAATATATAAATATATATGAATAAATCTATATACATCCTCATTGTGTAAGTAACATCATTTTTTTTATTAAAATTTAGGCTGGGATTATTATTGTTATCTATACTGTTAAAGGTGATTAGCTCCACTTTGTGTGCCCAAATTATGTTATCGTATATTATAATTGAATTTTATTTAATTTAATTGCCCTATTTATGTATTTTGGATATTCAAAATTATTTTCTGCTAGCCCGAGTAGATACACTTGACTGAAAATCAGATCGGATTCTTTTTAATCTAGATTGCTTATATTCTGAAATGTGATGTTCCTATATTATTATGGCAACTCAAAACTTCTGTCAACTGACACTTCAAACTAGTTTTGAAAATTCAATTACAAATACTTCATGGTTACATTTGTCATACGACAATCTCAAATAATAAGTACTTCCTTAATTAAAATTAACTCACTTTACTTTTATTTTCTTTCAGTTCTTATTTTAAATTACCTGGATTCTGTTATATTTTATTAAACCTAACACTCTCCGCTGATAAACCCAATACGTCCAACTCTGCAACTGACCACGCTAAAAAACTGCTCCACTCAAAGCCACGGCGAAGGCCTCAACTGATAACCAACTGCCAAGATGTCCAGACTCCGGATCCAAATCAACACAGGAACCCAGCCCGCCACAAGAATCGGCATCTACACCACAGTAATCATCAAAATAGACCTCAGCCGCAGATGCGTTACTTTAATGTTGAATCAAATCACATATATGAATTCTGCTACAACCCAGCACCATGAATCTTGACCAGAGGCAAGCCACCAGATATCACTTGACAAGCCCCACAAATTTGCTGACTCTGCTAATGATGTCGATGCAATCCACCTCCCTTGTAAAGCGTTCCTTATTATCCAATTCAGTCGATGCAAATGTAATTTCACAATAAACTCAATTAACATTCCCTTACTTTTATTTGCCTTTGTAGATTATAATTGTATTAAATTGCCTTTCTCACCACATTCTAGTCTTCATCTATATAGTTTTCCCATATTCTTCTTTTAATATTTTAGTTTTTAGTTTTCTTCATCCCGCCAATTTGTATGTAGTAGTAGTAGTATTTTCGGGGAGACTCGTGTCTAGCAAGTAGGCCTTCATATGCCCTTTTTACCAACCGCGTGGACAAGGTCTAGGCATGCAGAGTACCAGGTACCGTTGCGGCCTCTACAAGCTCAGACACCGACTTTTGACACATTCTGTGATAGACAAGAAATTTAGGCCGGCCTGTCATTCGCTTGGCACTGTTTATGTTGGTGGCACTGTAAGTCTATGTCAAATCCGAGATTAGCAGGTTAGGTTTTGCGTCAATCTGTGTCAAAACTGACGCAAAACCTTACCGGCTAACCTAGAATTTGACATAAACTAACAGTGCCAAGCGTGTCAAAAGTCGGTGTCTGAGTTTGTAGGGGCCGCAACTGTACCTTAGTCCTACTTAGAATTTTGTCGAGACTAAGGAGTTCCAACCCTAGCAAGAGATCTTTTACATGCTACACATCGTAGTAGCATGGGACCCACGACTTTACATCACTTCCGAATGATGACATTCTGTAGAGGCTTTCATCAGAATTTTTTTATTTTTAAAAACCGCACCGGGATCGGGGATCGAACTCTCGACCCTTAGATCAGTAGCCAGAATGCTTACCACTAAGCTATGGAGCCCGGCAATTTGTATGTAATTTTAACCCTTTTATTATTACAAATATTTATTTTTAAAAACTTATAAAAGGGTTTATTTCTTAATTTCAAATTTTACAAAATTACATTACATCATTTTGGTTCCTCCTTAGCGATCTAGTTTATTTTTTTCAGGCCAACACACTATTAAAGCTTTATTATTTGATTAATACCTACTATGTTAAATAGTATATTTCGGAAAAATATTTGTAATTAACTTCCAATTTTATTTCAGATATTAAATTAAGTTAAAATCCTACTTTTTCTTAATTAGCTTCATTTAATTAAATTATAAATTTTATTTCCTTTCTTTTCTAAATTAATCTTAATAATTTTGATATCCATTTCACTTCTAAATTCATCTTTATAATTTTTAATACTGTATTCTTTTAATCTTATTATCTTATTATTTTTAGACCCCTGTACCAATATCATTACAATACATTATATATTACCAATTGAACTACTTCAAGAACATTTTACTGAGGAGTTTGCTGCCACTGTCAACGCAAGGGCTTGTTCTCTGCTTTCCGGCTGTCGATCGCGGCGCGCGCTATTTCAAATACTAATCGAGTGGGGTTTGGATTTTTTATAAACAAAGAAGTATTTACATCAATAAGATATTTCCGGTGCTGTAGGATTTTGGGGCCCATAAAGCGCTATTTTAATTACATTTAAATAATACATGGATTACAAATTAATTGTGAGGCGTGTGCATGTGTAAACGCCCTAGTGGTGTTGTATTTTAGTTTAAAGCCTGCGGGCCCGGACGGCTCAAGGGCCCGGGATGCGATCGCATCCCGGCATCCCTAGCCAGTCCGCCCCTGGTAACGAAGAATTGTGTTAGTAAGCTAGTGTTAACATATTTACATACCTTCGGCTGGTTTCGTACAGGGTACCACTTCTCCTGCGGTGACACTACATACATAAACGAAAAGTAACCAAACGAATTCCATATTGTTATTATGCTCACAACTACTCTAGTATACGTAAAATAATGTTTGGCACACACATTATTCAACAGAGAAATCTGTAATTCCCAGAAATAGCCGGTCTTCCGACCTCCGCGCTGATTTAGCAAATCAACGTGGTAAATCCGAAGATGACAGCAACGTAGTTGTGTTATCATTTCGCAGAACCGTTAGCTTGGGAGAAACCTGTATAGAACTGCAAGTCTCAACGACACAGTGGCGTAACTGAGATTTTGTTCTGGGGCTGATCTGGGAGAGAAAATGTAGTATTCGTCGGCGTTACACTATTTTAGTAGTAAATGCCTTCTCGCTCGCTCTTAAGCAGACAGCCGAATGCTGTCACTGCACACCTTTTCTTTCGCGCAATTTAATTCAAATGTGTTTGTGTACGATCTGTATGCAAAATATGGTTTCTAGACGTCATTTGATGATAAAAAGTTGACATTTGCAGACCGAAGTTCTTTGCAAACCGTTTCTAATAGCAACGGCTCGCAAAGTCTTTGCAGACCCCTAGTATACTAGCTGACCCAAAAATAATTTGTTTTTAATAAGAAATAAATATTTTGACGTAAATGAAACACAATGTTTGTTGTTAATGTAAACAATAATAATACTTGATTGTAATGCTAAATCGTGTACAATATTTTTTGTCTCTCCATTTTCGGCATAAACAAGTAAATCGTTAGGTTTACCAACACGTGAACAGGCTACATACAGTCACAGTCCAGTCCTGTGCCGAGTACTATATAAAGTTACTTACGAGCCTTTTTTGCGAGTACTCAATAAAAGTACTCATAAGTACAACGTTACGAGTACTCATTAGTTAAACACATACGAGTAACGAGTAGTACTCTCAACTCGTGGTGTAAAATTACGAGTATAGCACACGGGTACTTTCACCTGACAGTGACAGGTGACAGCTAAAATTAATAGGTTTCAATTTTTATTTTGCTTTGTAAACATTTCCTTAAAATAAAAGAATGCCACACCATATTTCAGCAATATTTAAAAACTATTTAATCACCATAAAACACTGCTGGAGCCTGTGGTTTGAAAATATCACAAATTCGTTAAAACCCCTCACCACACAAATATTTAACAACTGCTAAATACGTACTTCGATAACCAAGCTGTCATTATCAGTAGCTACGAAAAACTTACACAGCAAAATGGCAAAAATGTTCGTGACCAAATCACAAATGGAAGTGGGCGATACCCGCTCATTTTACAGCTATTTATACTGTCTGACCTGAAGGGCGTGGCCGAGGGCCAAATAACATGGCCGACGGTCAATGTAACTTCAATAAATCATACAAGATGGAAGACGGTATAGGTCCACCATCGTTATTCAAAGGTTTATTATCTCGGCTCTTAAAGATGGCCAAGCTTTCGAAAGAATGCAGTTGCTTTGTTGAAGTTAACGCCTTTACAGTTTTTAGGTCATCCTCTTTTATACTATGGCCCGTTTCGTAAACATGTTTGGCTAAACTCGATTTTTCGAATCTGTTGAATCTAAAATGAGCTAAATGCTCTTTAAACCTAGTACCAAAATTACGACGTGTTTGCCCAAGATAGGTATTTAGAATTACAATGGGATTATTTAATTTCATAAATTCCAGGTCTCCCTAAATTCCTCAGTTTGTCTTTTGGGTTTCCCAAACAAATTTTTAATATTGTTGTTTGAACCATACGCAACTTTATGGCCCGATTCTTTAAAAATGTTTGCTGGGCCCTTTGTAGCCGGTTGAAACGGAATTTTGATGTACTTCACTTCTAAGACTGACAAGAATTGTGGAATTTGGAACGTGCAATTTTGTTTTTTGTTTCCTAATCAAATTGTCGATAGAAGAGAAACCCTTGTACACAGCGATGCTTTTTATGGTCTGAAGTTCAATGGTATATCGATCTTTGTTTAAAAGAAATGTTAACAGTCTATGAACTAAAAAATTTAGAGCAGCCATTTTGTGTTGAAAACAATGATTTGAATCCGCTAAAATGAATCTGTTTACATTGGTTTCTTTTCTATAAACATAGAATTCCAACTTATTTTTATTTCTTATTACTAAGGTATCTAGAAATGGCAGTTGTTCTTCGTTTTCCATTTCCATTTTGTGTGGTAAGAGGTTTTAACGAATTTGTGACATTTAATCATCATGTTTATTTTGACTTACACAAGTAGAAAAATAGAGACGTTTAAGCAAATAAGCTAGTCATAAAAGGTTGTAATTTTATAACATCTAAACATGTGTACTTTACAACAAAGAATACAATTTATACTAGAAACGGCCACAGAATGTGAGGTATACCGTGTATGTGTAAAAAAGAAAGTTATTGTAATAATAAAGATAAAACATAAAAATACACAAAATATAACTTATTAAACTTTGCATGCAAAAACAATATTACAGTAGATTTTTTAATAGTACTAGTTTTTCAAAATTTCCGTCAGATAGTACACGTCTTCTTGGACTGTTGATAATAGTAGCAAAAGAAAACAGCCTTTGTATAGGTGCAGATGAAGACAGAAGCGTATTGAACTTAATTGAACTTCTTGTGTCATTAATATACCTTAGATATTCTAATTCAGCTTTATTCTTGCTAAAAAATTTTGACACTAGTGAAATTAAATAGGCTTAATATAACTATACTATGAAACTAAAACATTTATATATTTTTTGTGACGTAATAAAACAAATTCAGTTTTTATGGGTGGTCCAGTTCATTTGTCGATCAGTATCTGTAGATTAGGCAACTTGTACCGCTCTCTTAGACGAAGAATAAGCACGGCCTGGGCTAACTGATCAACTCTCGGTATAATATGGCGTGGTGTAAGGACTAGGCAAGAAAGTGCTTCAGGCTTTAAATTGAACAGCAGAATTATGAAAATTTCGGCGTCTTGGTGTTACTCACAACATAAAAATCAAATCTAGCTAATAAATAACACACCACCTACCTTTAGTGCTTCGCTGCATACCTATATAAATTGTGCAGGTGAAGGGGTTGCGGAAAGAGCACAAAACATTATCAGCAATAGGGGCATTTAAGCAAACCCAAATATTCGCAATAACACATGAATTATGTACATAAGCCATGAAGGCTAAAGTGACAGCAAATTAGATTTGTAGGACAATTGCCTAACAAATAAATAAACCATAAATATGAATCAACCTCCAAGTATTTAAGTCACAAAATATGTCAATTAATAGCTCGGGTTACAACTCAGGATCGCCACCTGTGATATTTCATTTCACAAGTGAGCACAACGTCTAAGAGACGCGGCGGAAGTGACTTTTGGGTACATACGTATTTCAGCAATTTGGAAATGATTAATCACTCACTCTTTAGTCTTATTAATTGATTGATTAAAAGGAATAATTAAACACGCTTCAATTTGATTTTATAAGGCCGTTGCTATGAAAAATATCCAACTAAAAAAGATAGTCTCATGTTAATTACATTTAGCTATTAAGCTTTATTAATAAAATGGCCGATTTAAACTTTTAAATTATTGTATTTTCTTAGAATCAATAAACCTTCATTTTATGCTAAACTCATGTAAAATATTGGTGTAAAATACTACTTTTTTCATATTGTATGACTACCTATCCATAGTAATATTTTAAAGAAATTATCTATCAAGAAGAACGAACTTTCTCTGCAAATTTGTGTTTCAGAATTTATAGTGAACGTTTTGAGTAAAACTCAGTAATAGGTAACATACAAAACAGTGGTATGTAACCACCGCTATAAACTCATCACATTTGAAGGAGATCGAGGCGGGAATTTAAAATTTGGAGCTGCATAGAGAGTCGAATATCACAAAGAAATTGGAACTAACTTCAGTGATTATCAAGAAAAATATTTATTACAAAATTACATCATACGCCGCAATGGTAATACTCAGTCTGCTTTCTTATATACTCCAATTTAGTAGTACCACATTTCTAAACGACTTTGAATGTAGAAATGTAATACATTACCAAATGAAATATGATAAATAGTATTTCAACCTTTTTCAACTCATGGAATTTCCATGTTTGGTGGAATTTTAAGCAACCTGTATAATTTGGGCCCCATCGGTATATTAATATTGACCATGGAAGATATTACGAGCAAACTTTGTAAAAAGAAAGTATTTACGGTACTTAGCCTAAGAGACGGATTTTGGAATATTGAATTAACAGCAAAATCGTCAAAATTGTGAACTTTTAGCACACCTTACGGAAATTCAGAATTGGAATTAAAGTAGATGCAGAAAGGGTTAAAGCTATCATGGCATTAAGCAATCATAAAAACCAAAAAATAATTACAGGGTGGATTAGGCATGATTAACTACTTGAGATCCTACACTCCACACTTATCAGAACTGACAATGCCTTTACGGGAATTGTTAAAGCAAAATATAGAATTTCAATAGCTCGCATAACACACAGATTGTTTAGAAAAATTAAGTGTAAAGTAAGTACTGCCCTGACATTGGATAGCTTTGACAAAAATGATCATTATACAAGGTGATGTCTTAAACGACGGGTTAAGGTGTTGCTTACTGTAAGAGAACCAGCCTGTGTGCTATTCTTCAAGAGCTTTAACGGATACTGAAAAAAATATTCAATGCTCGTGTAACTTGCTTTAAACGAGGTGTGAGCACAGCCCTAACTAGCTCTAACTCTCGGTAAAATATGGCGTCAATAAAGACCAGGCAGCAGTTCTTAAGGTTACAAAAAAAGCTCATTAGTTAAAACAAAATGGGCGCCAGTCGTTATTCACATTAAAGACAAATCTAGCTACCAAGACGAATCACCACCTAACTTGGAATCCTCTTACTTCAACTTAAATCTTCAAAAAGAAACGAACAGGTTTATGAAGGGTTGTAGCATCAACACTCAAAGAAAATATAAACCAGTAACAGTAAATAAACTTTTAATATTCAACAACATTTTCACAAATAGTCATGGCAACTAAGAATCAATGTCAATTAAGACAACTCAGGTAAAATCTGAGGCGCTACAGCTATAAATAATACAAACACTTGGAGTCATACAAATGAGACAACAAAATATGAATTATTAAAATTCAAATAACACATTACAACATATTAAAACTTCGACGTCAGCAGCATTATAAGTCACAATTATAATAAATGACAAATTCTTAAAATCATAATGCAATGCAAACACCCAACTAGATGAATTAAACTTAGCTTACTTGGACCGGCTTGCTATCCCTATGTTAAAACGCATGGGCGTTGAGAAAACTATTATTACATTGACACGAGCTCTTTTTATATTCAAAGGCCTTTGCATCAAAACACGCAATACTATAGCGGAAACTCGCCTATATTGACACAATCAATCGCTGAAATGAAAATTGCATGTACTTAGGTACTGTTGGTTGATCTGTTGGTTCACTCTCCCTCGCAAGCAGTCGTCATGGTAAAAATATTTTGAGGGATGCCGCATCCTTGTAGAAGTTTATCTTCCTGAAACTTCGCCCAAAAATTCGCGCTGCCGACTGGGAAAATTCCACCCGGCTGCAGTTCGGACTTTATGCGAGATAATAAATGCATTACTCCGAGGGGTAAGAAGCAGGCCTAATTACTACTGAATTAGTATAGAACAAAAAAACTAGAAAATATCTCATCAAAGATGGAAATCGGCCTCACGTAAGTTTTCTAAAGAACATTAAACATAGCCTACTTGATTCAAATCCCCCAGAAGGCTTGAAACTGTTCGGCGTTCACAGCCACCCTAGACGAGCGCTTGCACTCGCAAAAATCTCGCTTCAGGTACCTCTATTATCGAAGGTCGTGTGCCTTTTCGGAAAAGCAAAATTTCTTTCGCACGGCGCTTGGCCAAAACAGGAACGCGCGGGCTGTTAATATTAGAGATGCGAGCTGCATTGAAGAGCGAATCGCAAAGAAAGCAGAAATGAAATGCGGGGTTATAATCGAAAAATAATTTTAGGAACAGTTTTTGCTAACTATGCAATTTATAACTACATTTATGCTGCTACAATCATCGTAACCAATCATAACCCATTGCTGGGCACAAGGAGGAGAAATGGCAGATATACATTAGACTCGGCTGCAAAGAATAAAAATTAAGTTACTTAGATTAGACTTTGATATAATAGTTATTTTTGCAACTAGTGTGTAAAGTACGTCTTTTTAATCGAGTGCGGGATTTCCGCACGAACCACCAGCCGAGTGCGCAAATGGTATCACATTCCAGTACTGGAGAAGAATGTATGGATTTAACAAGCTTGAAGATTATCGTGGCAGTTACTATTGATTAAAACCATTTCATAACAAATATTGAAAAATTATCCATTCTATACGAGACTTAGTTTATAATACCGAGGAAAGGAAACTTATAGTTGCTAGTTACGAAATCAACGCAGTTCTTTTTTTACCCTCAAAATTAGCAGAGCTCGTTACAAAAAATTAATTGAAGGAAAACAAAGCTAACAGTAAGATATCTGTAAAAATACTGTTACTGTAGTAATGTTGTAAATTTTCTATTGAAACCAATTTAATATTTCACCAAGCTAAATCAATGTTGCAGCACATTTTTCTGAAATGCAATTTAATTTTGCTGCGTGAATTTTATCTTATATTTTCATTACAGGATTTCTTCTATGAGATTTGTCACTAAGGAAATAAGCGATATTTTTCCTCACATGTACCCAGAAACATATTATGTACCATACGTAAAATCAAAAACTGGGAAACGAAAGGCTGCTGTTGGTAATTTTCTTTATCTTCTTAGTATTATTATTAACACCATGTTTGCATTTACACATAGTGTAAACTAAAAAAATGTGTAAATATTGCATATGCTGATAACTAACATGAAATCTAATTTTAGCAATACTATTTGTCCACATTATTTCTAATTCATAAAACAATATTTAAGTACAAAATTGTTAATGTTTGCAGTGAACTCTGTACAATGATCTACCAGTGAAAACAATGGCCATGAAGATGAATTTCAATGGTTTTAAAGAAGAATGGCGACCCTTTCACAACTGCCAAAGAATACTGGAATTCTACGTATAAAATTAGACTATAAATTTAGCATTCTGTGACTGTTGATGCATATTTAAAAACTTTTCCTTTTTTAAGATTACCATTGGGATGTCTATTGGTATAAGTTCAGACAGAATGGAATTTCTGAAATAAATATCTTATACTTTCTTGATAAACCTATTTGACGTATGTATGATAAAAGTAATAATTATCATACAGTACACAAACATACTGCTGAGGATTGTAGTTTACGATATTAAATACTGAACTGCCTGTTTTAGTTTGAGCAAGACTTTAAAGAGATATACCCTGGCAAAAAAAACAACGTATCCTCTAAATGGCCTAAATATTCTGAAATTATTAAAAAAACAATTATTAATAAAAAGAAAGACGGATTTGTGAATCAGGTAGTTACAAACTATTACAAGGAGCATCCGTATACTGACTTTAATGGTAAGAAATCGGGATGTAGACAAGTGTAAAAAACCAAAAACATTTTAATTTCTTTTAAGATGCTCTGTCCTCCAGGACGCGTCTCACTCTCCAGGAGCTGTTCGGGACCTCCCCGACGCCACCCCGGACTTGCCGCTGACCCTGATCGCCCACACCCGTCACCAAGAACTGCTCCGCCTGTGTTTTCTCCAGGTCGGTCCCCCGCCCGACAGGACGCTCACCCCTACACGCTGTCCCAGGTCGGCCGACCCGGCCAACACTCCCAACGGCTACTACGCCCTAGAAGCAAAGCCTCCCAGGAGAAGCCCTTGGTCCAACGCCTGCTGAACAGACCTTTCGACCGGCTACGCTGCCGCTCTAAACATTTGCCGCCCCGCCGCCGGATCCTCAACTAGAACTTGGATGTGGGATTGAACAACGCCGAGGAGGCGACACTCGAGGCGCTGTGGAAAGCCACCTGTGTCCCGCGCGCCCCTCGCCGGTGCCCCCTCGGGTCAAGAGTCACCCCTGCTCGCTGGACCATGTCGCCAATTCGCGCCCTGGCCAGGACATGGAATAAAGTGCGCTAGCACTCCCGGAAAAGCGAGCCCCGGGTGCAAATCCAGCGAAAGTCCCAACTCTCGCGCTTTCTCCGTCCACGAGCACACCACGCCTACGGGTCCAGAAGGCCACCTAGCGCCGTCCCCTGAAGGACCAGGCGTACTCAGGCCAAGGCACCCGCCTTCGGTCCTAGGCGTCAGTAGCTCTATTTTTATCTCTCTTGTAAAATATAGCCTCTTTAGATTTAGGATATTCATTGTAAATATTGCTAAACCATAATAAAACGTGTCTACCATAAACCGCTTGTGTAACCGAAGATAACGCCTCCAGCTCTCTTTGACTGCCACCATTTTTCGTTTCCAAAGCTGAGCATACCAGAGTAGTGTTAATAAACCTTTTTCAAAAGTTTACTTTTAAAATGAAACTTTTTATATTGGAAACTTTAAATGCTAGAATTGAGTGCTATAATTATGAAAAACTTGAAAACGCAATTAAGCCTCCTGCAATTGCATATGCAGATTCAAAGAATAAACTTAGAATGTCAGCTAACGAAATGCTTCGTCTTTCACGATACCTTGGTCTAATGCTAGGTAATTTAATACCTAGAAATTTACCACTTTGGGAAATGTGGCGGAAACTGCGAGAAATTGTTCACATGGTAACAGCTTCGTCTTTACAATTCTGTGAAAGTCATCGCTTAAGAGTAACATAAGAGGAACATAATCATATATACTGCAAACTTTCAAATATTAAGATGATAGCGCCTGAGACTCTTTCAGGGGTTTGGGTTCAATTGTCTAGTTACTTTGTTCTGAAAAAATGATTTTCAAGTATTTTTAAAATCTATTCATTCAAACTGAATGTCACTTCTAACGTCAATCAAATGTTAACAGCAATTCTCAAATTTCAATGACAAATGCCCAATTCTTAGAATTGTACATTATAAATTTATGTAATACGGTAAGTTATTGTTTCTGAATTAAATTCATCTTTTAAAATGTCTTTATTTGTTTTATAGTTGGTATAAACTAAGGAATTACCCAACTTGTACAATGCACTTCCAAAATGTTTAAGACTGCAATCTACCCTTTAGCTACAATCGACTCATTCAAGCAGCTTGTTGCAATGCAGCTCTCACCTACAGACCTCCAGTTCCAAGCCTCATGCAATACCACGAAACCAAAAATCCCTGACAGCAGCCAGCTAACATAACAATCCCAGATATGCTCCTGTCTCTGCCACCACTTTCCGGAATGGATCCTCTCTAAGCAGCTCTCTGCAATGGAGCACTCACGTACGAATCACCAGTATCAATCTTCGTCCAATACTCCAAAACCCAAAATCTTTGACAGCAACCAGCCAACAGAACAAACCCAGATCTGCTCCTGTCTCTATTACTTCCTTCCGGAATGGACCCTCTAGCTTCACCGATACTCCTATCGACTCTCTACTCAGTAACACCCAGACTGATGTAACCTTTTATTATTTATGTTACTTATCAATTGTATTCTTCCCAATGAAACGGTTTTAATATAACTCTTCAATTAATCACTTGTAATATACCATGCTTGTATCCATTAAGTTTACCAATTCGAATTATCTTCTGTAGTTACTCCATTACTTCTCTTCGTTGCTATTTAATATTTCACTCCTTTAAGACACCACGTAGATTTTGATAAATACCCTTCTTACATAATCCATAACATTTTATTCAGTAAAAGAGGGTTAAATTCAATATTTTAATGGGGCCAAAATAAAATTCTTACATATTTCTTTTTTGTTATTTCAATAATGGGAACAAACCTCCTAACTACCATATTTTTATTCTTTCTGCCTCCTATACTCTATCGTTATTTGATATCTACCTACTTTAATTATATCCTTATCAGAATTTTGCATTTGTCGTTACTTCTACTACCGTCTCTTAAATATTCTTTTTATATTTTATCTTCATCCGTATTGTTATAGCCTCTTAACCAAATTAATTTTAGTATCGTTAAGAGCTTCATTACCGCACTGAGTGCGGTAATAGATATTACCGCACTCAGTGCGGTAATGGATAGATATTACCGCACTCAGTGCGGTAATGAATATTACCGCACTCTTTTTATATTAAAAAATACATTGAACCAGAGTTTATTGATGAAGATAAAATATTGAACAATACACGTTTGCTTATGGCAAACAACGAAACTCGTTTGATTGCCGCAAAACTCGGCTCACCGCCTCGTTTTGGCAATCAAACTCGTTTCGTTAAGATGCTCATAATCAAACTTGTATCGTTAATATCTATAAACCACCTGTAAAGGTTCAATAGCTACCATTTCATTACTAACTTGCTCTAACTCAGATTTATTCATGAATGTTTTATAAACATTATCGACCTTTTTTTAATGGGTTAATATAGATTGTACTAACATCCCAATTTCTTTTATACATTTTAATTTTATCTACGACCAACGTATAGTGTATCATAACAATACATTACTTATTTCACAGCTTTAAAACCCAACAAATCATTCTCTCTTGAATTATAGTTTAGCATTTACAATGGCTGACCCTATGGTTTATTATTGGGGCAGCGGGGTGAACAGAAGCATATAGAATCAAAAATGACTTGTTACGTATTTGCTAATTTTGAAAATATTATACATATACTGGCGGTCAAAGCTCAGCAAACATTTTTCCATAAGTTGAGTCCATGCAAAAACTCTATTGTTTTTAATTGCTGCTTGAAGAATCCATACCACATACATCAAAATTATTTTAATAATCTAAACATTGAAAACTTATCGAAAATGTAATTGGTTGATATATTAGGAACAAAATATATGCCCGAAATGGCTATTGTGTTGGAATACATTAACCTTCCAATTTTTTGGTATAATAACCCACATAACATTATATAAAAAAGCGTTTTTTATATGCAGTGAACTGAACAGAAAGTTTTGATACTACACTCACTCATTTGACGTTACTCAATCTATTATCATTAACACTCGGCGAGTTATCCAGTATGACAAGTTACATGATTCTATGCCTTGTTTGTTACATAGAATGCAGAGTAAATATTTTTTATCGACGAGATATACTTTACAAACCTTTGTGCTTTTTCTATTAGGTACCTACCTAGCTGTTATGTTTGTTTTAAATGCAAACATTTCTTTTAACAAAAAGGACACTTTAGAGTTGCTTATTAACATAAACATTGTAATTTTTATATACTGAAAACAATTATTAAATGTAATAATATATACATTACTTATAATGAAATATACATAGTATACACATATACAGTCTGTTCTACAAAAAAGGCCCCGCCTTCTAGCTACTTTATTATTTATTTTAGACCCATTTTCTGGTAGAGGTTTTCTTCTCTTTTCAACAATATAAATATTTTATGCCCTTACATAAGAAAACTTTCGAGAACAATTAAAAACTTTTTTATCGGTGGGAGGCCACGATACAAATTATAAACAAAAGTGTAACTCAGAAAAACAAAACAATAAACACTTTAGATTATTCTGAAATATGACAGTTAAAGCGTTTGTCTACTATTTGTTTTGTTTTTCTGAGTTACGCTTTTGTTTATAGTTTTGTATCCCCACTGTGAAAAAGCTTTTGTAATTCTTCACAAAAATTTTCTTATGCAAGTGCATGAAATATTTATATTGTTGAAAAGAGAAAAAAAAACCTCTACCAGAAAATGTAAAAAAAATATATACAGTGTCATTTAAAAAAATTGCATGTCACGTCACCACTCTGAAACAATTGAAGATAAAAATGTTTGATAGTGTTAAAATGTAGGTTTTTATATGTCATTTGATTTGATATAAGGTTTATTCGATCTAAAATAAATAATAAAGTTGCTAGAAGGCGGGGCCTTTTTTGTAGAACAGACTGTATCATAAAAAATAAATTTGCGTTACATTGATTTTTATTATAGAACTACTGCTAATATCCTAAAGCGTTGTAATACATTTTACTACACTGGAAAGTACAAATTAATACAAATTGCTTACTAATTTTACCAAAACAAGTTAATGACATCGGTACATTTTATAGTACTTTTTGAAGTAACTGTACAATATTTTCTAAAGTGCTTATATACCACATACTATGCAGGCTGCAATTGTAACGAGGTGTACCTATCATGAATTACTATAGTAGGTTTGTGGCAACTTCAGCAATATGTACTACACGTTACTATCATTTTTTTTAAACTGCTACTCCAGACTGTGCTAAGCACCATTATAGTAGCGTCCATTAATATATACAAATCTATGGTACATTTTACTAAAAAACTGATTCTACGAAAATATTCATGTTATTACTACAATTTGTTACTGTATGTACGAGTAGTATAATTTGTAGAAAAATACTTTGCAATAGTTGGAAAAAGTACTACTTTTTTCCCAGTGTAAGTACATCGTTGCTTATTAGCAATAGAAGTCTACATGTACTACTTTCGCAGGACCTTTACGATCTGCAATAATAACGTTGGGGTCAAAAACCAACACTTCATAATGATCATAAATTCCTTCAGATTTAGGATTATCGCCTCCTGTAGCGTACCACATGCCATCAAATTTACCACCTCCTGCAACCGCTTTCCCTACTGCGATCTCAGAGCCTCTCTCTTTCCTGGCGATGCAATATGGACCATACCCGTCGTGTCCAGCAGTAATCAATTGCGTTCCGTTTAATTTATCTGCAATCGAACTCAGCCTCTGAACACGAATCCACTTGTATTGTTTTGGATGTGGCGAACAGAATATCTACAAGAATACAGTATTTGTTCCAGTGCGACTTTAATAACAGCACGCAAGTGCGTATACCTTCACATCTTTCTCAGCTTCCCGAGCCCCGTTACCATATTCATAAAAAACCTTGCTGCTTCCTCTTCTTATTACTCCAGTTATTAGGAGTCCTTCAGAGAACAAAGCCTGGCCAATATAAGTGATTTCGCCTCGTTCATCTATTCCCGCAGGTAACGCATCTTTAGGAATTGCGCCTTTATAATCTCTCCAATAATATTCTGAAAAACGCAATGATAAGTGTGTGTATAGCGTTGCACCCAGAAAATATGCAGTTCTGATATGATCTTGTTACGTGATCTAAAAATGATCAGGTTAAAACTATTAGTGAAACACATTAATGTATACTAAATATCAAATAAGCATGCCGTACTTGGAACTCGGTAGTAATATTAATCATAAGTATGGCCATGATTAGGGTGACCAGACATACTCTTTTTTAGAGTATTATACTCTTTTCTGAATAATATCCTCTTTACTCTTACTTTTTATAAAGCAGCTATCAATATACTCTTTTTAATTCATTTAAACACTCTTAATACTTTCTTTAGATTTTGCTTCAAACATTATTATACATCTGCACCGCGGGATAATATTTGACAGAAAATGTTGCACTCGCGAAACTTGTTAATGAATGCAGAATGCGTATGTGGAGTAGGTATTGTTCTGTGTGCCGAGTGTACCTACATAAACACGAATGCGAGCGGATTATAGCGACTATACCATGAGTAAGCATATAAAATAATATAAAAAGTAAACAGAAGAATCATAATTAGGTGTTTATTTGTTAAATTTTGAATTCATTTATTTGATTTTAATATTCTTTTCAAGGGTGTGATTTTAATGACTGCGATTATACAAATGTTGGTATTACACCGGTTATACAAAGGTTGATATAACCGATATCGCTATAGTTACTGAAATAACTGTTCTAATACATGGGAACTGAGGAAAATTACGCATTTTTATTTGTTTCCAACCTCATGGAATGGTATAGTCTACCTGTTGTTACGATTTGCGTTCTTGAGTGAAAATGAACTATACGAGGTTGTATGAATAGACTGTACATTAGTTAGCCATAAGTAATGTGTATCATAAATATTTTAAGGTAGAATTACGTAGACAAAATGGTCATATTAAAGCTACAACAGGTGAGTATTTAGCCAGTATTTGGAACATGCTTTTTTCTCGAAAGATGGAAATATTCAAATCTCACGGAATGGTTAAGTGTAAATTTATGCAGGGTTTACCTCGTAAGCCGAAAAATTGAGCGAAGCTAGATTATTAGTACGTGATCAGAAGTGCAACTGTTGCAACCCGGTCATAAAAATTATGTGCCGGCTGAAGCAAATTCCTTTAGAAAAATTGTAAAATTTATTAGGGATTCTTTACGAGTGTCGACCGCTTGACAAATTTTAGCATGTGGAACCTTCAAGTTTGTAGAATTCATAGAGCTATTATGAATCGTCACGTACGTCTGTACGTGAGAGAAGTCCAAAGTTGAGAGCTGCTCTGATAGGCTTATTAGAAATGTTGAGAACGTCTACCGAGTTTTCTTGGTCCAACTAAACTTAGAATTTAGTTAGTCAATAGGTAATGGTGTTAAACTTAAGTTGTTCTGTAAACGGCAGAAAATAAATGCAAGTATTTCTACTTAAGTGTCTTATTAATTTCGCAATAGTCGCTTTAGTCTTCGTGTACAAGTATATTTTGACTAAAAAGATTCGCAGTCACCTCGACTTTAGACGAATTCGGTGACTCGACGTATTGCTTTATGAAACACTACTCAATGATACGTCTCGTGGTATTTCAGGCAATACGTCTCGAAATCGATTATTTTCGATTGCCTAGTTGTATAATATATGATTATTTCATGAACGACGGACGTTGTATATTAGCTTTCTAGAACACGTTGAGCTGCAATTTATAATTATTATTTAGTAGTTATTTGCCAGGTCTACCATCTACAATCTAAACCAAACGAAATTTAATCTTTTGAATGGCTATGTCCACGTTAGAATAAAATTCTGCTGGTGGCGCGTTATTACTATCTTCGTTTGTTATTTAAAATTTTGGTTTCAACAAAGTTATCAAACATACTCTTTTTCTATTAAAAATTTCTGGTCAGCCTAGCCATGATTGGTCCAAACAAAGTCATGATTAGAGCGTCATCTACTGCATCCTTATTTGGAATTTAGAGATGAATGCACTTTTGGACGACCAGCGGTTTGAAAAAGTATGTTCCTGTGGTTTACAAACATCATTTATAACTTCCCTTTTCGGACATTACATGTCAAGAATTTATTGCCAGTGTGGCTCTAGTGCAGAGTCAATACTCCATCAAGTGCAGTCTACTCAATAAAAACCTAGAAACGATTAAACTATTTGCGCTTACTGTAGGAGGTCGATTCGAAGCTACCAATTCTTGTTTTAATTAGAACGACTCCCTCGAATGAAGTAATTCAAAGGTCAATGACTGTGTGCTTTTCTAGATCATATATAACTGAGAATTCTGGAATATAATAATCGTTCGTTTGCATACAAGTCGTTGTGAAAATGCCATTGACATTTTAAAGACGCTAAGATTGTAAACAAAGACATTTTAAAAAGTACAGACCGGAAGACACCTGATTCGAACGATATGTTTCAATAGGTACAATCTACATTTCACTAAACTCACAACAGATTGTATTTTAATATGTTTACGTACCATCTTCTAACGTATTGCTTTCACTAACTTTCACACCGCATGCAAAAATGAACACGAAACAAACGATCCGCATATTGTTAATCAACTGAAATACTAGTCTAAAACGAAAACAATAACATTCCGTCCACCAACAGTATTTTCTAGTAAACTTTGTACGTAACCTGTTGCCTGGCCTTTCCCGAGGAAAAAACGCTACGTCATAGATAATATAACCCCACGGGGAGCGACGTTCAAGTATAATTGTAACAGCCGCTAGCTATACAATTATCCTTGAACGTACACATACATTACCCAAACCGCCTCTCATATCAAAATTTTATTTGAAAAACGACACTCATTAATGAATAATAGAAAAATGCGTCCACTAGCAGTAACAGAGGCAACAACAAAATTTTTTGGAAATGTTTTGTAGATATGGATTATTTGTTTTTAGGGTTTGTGTCGTTACGATTTTCTTACCGAATCTGCATTCAAGCATTAATTAATATCCGGAAATTATTTTTCGTGCATTCCAACAACGTCCTAATTTGCCCTCGCGTCCCTCTCGGGCAAATTAATACGACGTTGTTGGAACGCACTCAAAAATATTTCCGGAAAGAATTAATGCTTTTATGAGATTATATATAAAAATTAACATAAAAACTAACACTTAAATAACGGTATATCTACTACATCAATAATTACGTATTTAGTTACAAGAATATTGCTGTAAGTGTTCAACGTTGTAATTTAAACAATTTGACACTTACTACCGTTATAACTGTCATATTTTAATTAAAAACATCACAGGTAATTGATTTAATTTTTTCTAAGCCAAGCTTGATTTCATTTTCATTTGCTCACATATTATAGTTGTATTAAATTAAATTAAAGTATTATAGTTAGTCCAGTCAACTGGTGCTCAAAAAGGGCGAATAAGGGAAAGTTTTGATGGAGTTTTGATATTTGGTTCCTATATGTTTTTTGGGTCGCTGTACGCGAATATCAGGTTTGCCAACATTTCATTTATAAAGATTCATTTCATATACCATTTTTGATTTACGAGTTACTTTGAAATAAACTGGGATAATTCCTTTTTTTTTGCTTTTAACACCTAACTTCGCAGCGCTCTCGAGGCTGAACGATTGATCGGAGAAATAAACTTGAAGTTCAGAAAACGTAGGAAATTTTATCTTATTTCATTTCATATAAGCTTAACATTTACGAAAAATGGATATCTATCGGGTAATTTTAGAGAAACTAAAAAAAATCGGTTTTTTACACCGTTTTTGCTTAAAAAACGTGTTTCCGGCCAAAATTTTTGTTGGAAAACCTGATATTCGCGTACATCGACCCAAAAATCGTATAGAAACCAAATATGAAAACTCCATCAAAATTTTCCTTTATTTTCTACCATTTGACTAGACTAAATCATAAATACTTACATGCAATTTTAATACTGCAGAAGAAATGAAGTTGAGGAATTTTATGAGGAACTAGACACTATCTTTAAAAGCATTAAAAAATTTACAGAAATTGCAATTTACCAACCTTCGTTAATGCATTGAAAATGAATTTTGCTAATTTTCCAGTCTGGCATAAAATTTCGAAAACATGAAAAAATTACAAGGGATAGAACTAAAAAAAAAGTTTTTAGATTGTTCACATCTGTATTATTATTGTTTATTATACGCCCCGCAAAACGTTACTGCGAAGGTCTACTGTATAGCAGATCATTAATAAATATATAAATAATACATACACCATTTTTGAACCATTTCAGCATCTTGTACACTTTAATATTAATTTGCAATTAGATAGAGATGTTGAATTCGATATTACACTCAAAATGTTTTATACAACTTTAGCAGATGTATTGCTTATGTAAATCATTCTTATTATTACATGTATTAGTTATTTTAAAGGAGTTTTGAGAATTAGAAGCCATCCCATCGGTGGCTCCACATATAATTGTTCATAGTTTATTTTGTTTACTCATGAAACGTGCTTTAATACCAAATATAAGAACTGGAAAGTAGATGCTTTTAATAGGAGATACAGGGCAGTGTGAAAGGGGAATCAGATGTGATTAGATTTTTCAGTTGTTTAGTCGGATTTGTTATTTGGGGAGCTTTTACATTGTATAAACTAATAAATTTTGCATTTTCCCTACATTCACATATTTACACATATGTATTTATATTTTGAAAATCCCCATTGTTAGACATTTTTAGTTCCCACAGCCGAAATTTCAAATTTTGCAGGCTTGGGTTATTTAACGTGTGTACTTTCCACTCCCACATCCGGGACCCGCTATTGAGTCTTGGAAAGCTAGCATTTCAGCAAACAGCAAAATTTATCGGGGGGCGGGGTACTAATTAATTTCAAACTGGCAACGCCTGGGAAAAGCCGTTGGAAATGCAGAAATATCCAAATGGCATGATTGGTTGGATATTCAAAAACTAGGGTACGCGATTGGTAGTTTTGAATGTGAGAGAGGAAAAGGACAGTTTGGCTATGCGAATGTTCGAATATATGAGTTAGTCTTTAGCAACATTTCAACCTGTACAGACGTTACTATTTTAAATTATATATATTGTATTAGCAAGTTGTTGTGTTTTATTCCTGACGACAGTAATCAGAAGTGAGATTATTGTAACAATTTTCAGAAGCGGGATCGCGGATAATTTACGGTAGTAATTATCCGATGTAAGGGCTTACAACGGTGTGAAGTGATTGCGTTAAGACTCGGGCGTGTGGATTCACGCGAGTATCGATTGTGAGTGAATCGCGAGAGTGGGTTGCGAGTGATTCGCGAGATTGGCAGTGAGCTGCTGTATGCAATTGAGATCGGGAAGGGCTACAATGACAGGCGACGCAAAATCAAGCTGTGCTGCGGGTGCGAGCGCTACACCGCAGCAACAGATGGTTACGCTGGAGACGCTGTCCGAAATTTTGAAGCAGCTGAATCCGCAGGGTAGGCAAGCATCGCCTACTGGGTCCTCGGTAGGAAGGACGACGCCAGCAGATGGAGGTTTTTGTGTGATGCCTGATCTAAGGAAAAGTATAAGAATGTTTGATGGGCAAGGTGGTGCCACGGAAGCCGTGAACTGAATCGACGACGTCAAGTCGGTGGCAGGTCGACAATTTTGGGACGACAGCATTTTATTGGAAATGGCTCGCCAGCATTTATCTGGCAGCGCTCTTTTATGGTACCGCTACGAGTAGGAGAAAATCCAAAACTGGGGAGATTTTGAAAGGAAATTCCGGGAGAACTACGAGGATACACGGAGTCTAGCCAAGAAATTTAAGGAAATGTCGGCGAGGATGCAGGAAAAGGACGAGAGCGCCCTCGATTATTTTTATATAAAAGTACGATTATGTCGCCGCCTGGATCTGAATTTTTCCTACTTCAAGCCATTGATTCTGGATGGATTAAAATGCAGGGAAACAGCATAAATACTTCGCCCTATCCGGCATGATAGTCAAGAGGCTCTATTAAATGATATCCGTGTGGACGAGTTGTCACGAAGGCAAGAACGGTCGACGCCAACGGGCATTGTAAATCATAATGCGAGGCAATTAATCAAATGCAATCGGTGTCAACAAAATGGGCATATAGCGAAGAATTGTGTTGTTTATAATTCTTCTGTGAAAACAAGTAGTGCTAAGGACGAGGTGACGGAACTATTTTTTAGGGCATGTCGTGATACGGTCGGATGCTCCAGTGACCGATTTATTTGTTGAGGGTGGAATGCGTGAGATCGGAGGTCTTGTGCCACGATGTGTTGTCACCACTAATAGTGCGGGAGAAGCTGTGCTGCCTGTACTAAACATCAGCGGGGGGAACGTTGTGTTGAAGGCACTCGTAGACGCGAAGTCAACGAAATCACTGTGGCTATGGAAGAAGTGTAGACGGACCTGATGGGAGCAGACGCTGAGAAGGTGCTACACCTCGTGGAGGAGTATCGAGATTTGGTGACCAGAAACATAAAACAAATTGGCTGTACTAATCTGGCGGAAATGGACATAGATCTCACAGACGAAAGGCCAGTAGTTTATCGATTATCGCATGGAGAGAGACAGCAGGTACGGGACACCATCGCCGAGCTGCAAGAGGCCGACATCGTGGAGGAATCAACGTCACTCTTTGCCAGTCCAATTGTGCTAGTTCGGAAGAAGTGCGGATCTGTGCGAATTTGCGTTGATTATCTCGAGCTCAACAAGAGGACGGTCAAACAAGATTGGCCCTTGTCTAGAATTGACGATCAACTTGATCGATTAGGAGGCCAGCAGTACTACACTTCCCTTGATTTGAAGTGTGGGTACTATCAAATTCCAGTGGCAGAGGATTGGCGTGGTAAGACTGCTTTCATCACACCGATAGAGCGTACTTCTTTAAACGAGTTTGTTTCGTATTTGTCAATGCTCCTGCAGTATTCCAACGTTTAATCCATGTAGTATTAGGTAATTTAAGGTATGTTACTGCATTAGCGTATTTGGATAATGTAATTATCCCATCAAAAACTGTCGATGAGGGGTTGGTTAAGTTACGCGATGTATTTGATAGACTTAGGGACGCAAAAATGACATTAAATTTGGGAAAATGTAGTTTCTTTATGTACAAAATAGAATATTTAGGTTTTACTATTTCGAGTGCGGGTATTGAACCCGGGACTGCAAAGCTAAGGGCAGTCGCAAATTTTCCGGCACCGTCTAATGTACATGGCATTCGTTCGTTTTTAGGATTGGCCAGTTTCTTCAGGCAATTTATTAATGGGTTTGCCACAATTGCCAGGCCACTTAGCGATCTTTTAAGGAAGGGTGCTGTTTTTGTTGGGGGAGAAGCGCAACAGGGGGCTTTTGACAAAATTAAGGTTTTACTGCTAAGCAAACCGGTGCTTTGTATTTATGATCCGGGGGCTTATACAGAAGTTCACACAGATGCTTCGAGCTTAGGATTAGGCGCCGTGATTTTACAAAAACAAACGGATGGGACAATGAAACCGATTTTTTTTATAGTCGTAAAACTACACCGGAGGAATCTATTTACAGCAGTTACGAATTGGAATGTTTGGCCATAGTTGCGAGAGTTGAGAAATACAGCGTGTACTTTCTCGGTATTCCATTCGTAATTAAGACAGATTGTAACAGTTTAAAATTGCTAGCCAAAAAGCGCGACATTAATCCGCGTATTGGAAGATGGTTTCTCAAATTGTTGGAATTTAATTACACTATAGACTACCATACAGGGCAACAAAATCGGGTCGCGGATGCGTTAAGTCGGAATCTAGTTGAAGAAGCGAGGGATGAACCTATTATAACGGGGTTACCTGTGTTGGGGATTAAAATAACTACTGATTGGGTGGCCGCCTTGCAACGAACGTGTTCCGAAGTTAAGGCCGTATGTAGCAAGTTGAAGCAGGGTGATAGGACTACCCATGACAAATTTGTACTTTGCCATGGGAAAGTTTATAAAATGAAAGGGGGTATCTAGCGTTTATATGTACCAATAGAGCTGCGATATGAAATCGTAAGCGAAGCGCACAGGAAATTAATGCATTTAGGGATTGATAAAACACTAGCCCGTGTTAATGTTATTATTTCCCTAAAATGAGTGAATTTCTCACCAAATATGTAGATAGGTGTATTAACTGTTTATTCTTTAAAACGCCGCGGGGCAAGCAATTGGGATTATTGCACCCTCTCGAAAAGGAAAAGCACGCCTTCCAGGTCGTTTACTAGGATTATCTCGGTCCTTTCCCAACGTCAGTTAGAGGTAATAAGCATTTGGCTGCTTTAATTGATGGGTACAGCAAGCATGTAGTATTAAAAGCAGTGCCAGATGTAGGTGTTGAACGTACAGTAGATGTTTTAAATGAGTTTATAATGCATTACGGTAAAATGGATAAACTAATTACGGACAGGTAAACAGGGCTAGTGGCCGAAATAGTTGTGGACTTTTGCGCAAATTATAATATACACCATACGCGAATATCAACGGCCAGTCCAAGGGCTAAGAGACAGATAGAACGGGTTAACGATATTGTAACGATTCTACAGCCGGGTCGTTGCCCCGACATATGATTCAGCTTCGAGCGTTCCAGAACTTCTTGGGGCAGCTGGGCCGCTGTGGATAGATGTGAGTTACCGCGGTCGAATACTCGAGAGGCGACCTTGCAACCAGATGCAACGGGTGACTCACGCTTTCGGGAATACGCTCAACACATGCGAACCGTGTGTATGTAACCCTAGTGAAATAAATAACAAATAAATATAATCATATAAATCCTTAACGTTTAGGTCGTGAATAAATAGCCACATAAATTAGTTGATGTTTAATCCAGCGCATATAAATAAATGTGTATCGTTGTTAGAAATCGTTCGTAGTTTAGGTAATTTGTGTTCTGCCTTAATAATCCTAATTAATCATTGTAAATAAATGTTTAATACAAGAAGCGTCGTATAATTTTTAAATAGCCCGAACGTAAAAACGTAACAATATGTTACCAACATACATCGGGATGAGTACTGAAAGCATAGAGGGTTCGGATTGGGATAGCAAAATTTTTAAGATACAGTGGGCACTTAATAATTCGGTCCATAGTGTTACCAAAAGAACTCCGTTCAATATGGTTTATTCTACTCAGCGGGATGAATTTAGCAGCAATCTATTGACTCGCGAAATAAGAGAACTTAATGAGCAACACGGCAATGTTGAAATCTTACCGCCGGTAGAAGAGTTGTTAGAGCGAAATCGGATTAAAATGGCTAATCAATTTAACAAGGGCAGGCGGGAAGCTCCAGTATACAACGCTGGCGACATTGTTTTAATTCGAGCAGAACCTTCAGCAACTGGTCAGAGTAGAAAAAGTAAACCGAAATATCGGGGTCCCTACGATGTAATCAAACTCGTTGGTAACGATAGATACCTAATACAAGATATCGAGAGCGAACAACGGAGAGGCAGATTTTATAAAGGGATTATTGCAGTAGATAGGCTAAAACTTGTCAGTACCAATGCAGTCCCAGAAATTTAAAGCCGCGTAGTAGTCTAAGAATTTTATATTAGTCTGTATTTTGCTAGTAGTACGTAGATTTTAAGAAATATTGTATATATTTATGTTTTTCGCTCAAAAGAAGGAAAGTGAAGTGAAGTGAAAGTGAAGGGGGTAGATGTTCTAAGAAACTTATTCGAACATGCATCCCATAGCGGTGCATTAGTGTTTGATTTTTGTACCTTTTGTAATTGTTTTGTTCTTCATAATAGTGTTTGTGCTAATTTGATGATAATTTGTTTGTATTTAGTAGTTTTAGGTTAATGGTATGTGACTTAGCGTTTTAAGTTGTTGTTTTTACATGGTGTGTGTTTGTTAGTGGGTCAAATGTGGAAATAGGTATTTCGGGGACGAAAATTCGTCAGGAAAGGCCGAGCTGTTAGACATTTATAGTTCCCACAGCCGAAATTTCTAATTTTGCAGGCTTGGGTTATTTAACGTGTGTACTTTCCACTCCCACATCCGGCCCTCGCTATTGAGTCTTGGAAAGCTAGAATTTCAGCAAACAGCAAAATTTATCGGGGGGCTGGGTACTAATTAATTTCAAACTGGAAACGCCTGTGAAAAGCCGTTGGAAATGCAGAAATATTCAAATGGCATGATTGGTTGGATATTCAAAAACTAGGGTACGCGATTGGTAGTTTTGAATGTGAGAGAGGCAAATGGACAGTTTGGCTATGCGAATGTTTGAGTATATGAGTTAGTCTTAAGCAACATTTTAACGTGTACAGACGTTACTATTTCAAATTATATATACTGTATTAGCAAGTTGTTGTGTTTTACTCCTGACGACAGTAATCAGAAGTGAGATTATTGTAACACCATCAATTTTTTCTACTACAATCGCGCATTAAGTTTTAGTACAAAGAGGTGACAGAAACAGTGCAGCGCGGCAATGACTTTAGCCCAAGCAATGTTATTCATGTTAGAGTAAAATACAATCCGACACGCCATTTACTATTTACTTGCTGTTATAATATAATGCAAAACACTATTTATTTAAACAGGAGGTACACTTAAGTAACACTTAAGAATAATACTACGAATGCCACAGCGATACAAAGCCGGTCGGGACTCGGCTTTCGAGTGTCGAGTGTCGACCATGGACATGCTTTGCTGCGGGACAAGACGGACATAATCAGCGCAGTGGTATATGTGCCCAATAGATGAACGGCCAACACGGCCATCCTGACGATGGGATGCTCTCATCCCATATTCACTCGGTCTATCCTGACAACTGCTCTTTTAACACCTGACCTGTAGTGGTGTCAGAATGTTCCAAGCACTAAAGAATAGAAGAACGTTAAGACCATCAAAACGCTATGAGCATTTCAATAAAAGAATAATAAACTGACTTAAAGTCCCTGACTGCTTTAACCAGGTGTAGAGTCATCACAAAGTTATCACCGACTGCTTTAACCATGTGTAGAGTATCAGAGTAATCCAAAACTGCTTTAACAAGATTTACGGTCATCACAAGGTTATCACAAAAATGTAAGGAACCATGTTGCAAAACATTTCTAAACTGTTATGATAATTGGTACCACATTCCATCAAAATCCACCATTAGCGCAGCATCAAAGATAATGCAGTACCTGAACTTCATAAAGATGTAACTGTCCAGCATGTCAACGCAATCAATGTTCCGATGAAATCTTTCCATCGCACATTGCTTTTCCGCTTCGTTTATGTTACCAAAATTTAATGATAGGCGCATCAGCTTTCAACTCAACCCCCTCGACTTCTCGTATGGGTGGTTTTGTTCGCAACGAGACCTGAGCATTTACTTTCATCAACATTACGTGCCTTTGGTCTAAGAAATTACAGCCGATTATTATATCGTGACGAATAAGTTTATCTTCTAATAATGTTAAACTTACGCTCGCAGTGACTTCTATGCGTATTGTTGCTGTAGACGTCAAATTGCCCGTTATAATGTTGTCCATAAAATATCGTAAAGTTATATTGGTGGCATCGCTCTGCACCGCTAAATTTAACTTTTTAGCAATAGAGATTTTCATTAAACAACACGTAGTGCCAGTATCGATTAAGCATTTTCTTTTTGCTCCATTTATAACTGCAGTTTTACTATACAAGCTTATGACTCATTTCGGATACATTTACGTCTCGCTGTGAATTTAGTTTGATTTTATTACTATCCGATCGCAGTAACCTTGAGTATGCCCTAATTTTTGCATAGCTTGCATTTCACAAGCGGTCTTGGACAGTCTCTGGCATAATGGTTTCCTTTACAATTGTAGCATTGTACGGTCTATCTATTCGTACATTACTGCCGCATTCTTATCATTTGTCTTCTTGCTAAAACTGCTTTTCGTTGTTGATAGATTCCCTCGTTGAGATTGTTTCGGTTGCATATCAATTTCATTGTCATTACTGATCTTGCAAAATTTAAGTAATTTGCTAGACCGCCAACAGTCGCAAAATTTGCAGCTCGCGCAGATAACTGAATGTCCTCGTCTTTAATACTTTCGCTCTCGCAATCTACTAAGTGTGTAGGCACATCTTGTCGGTGCCCCGGGCTAATTTATTTTCTCCTGGATTCAGATCGGTTCACATGCATAAATTTACAAGAACTGACGACTTACCAGAAATTCCATAACGCCCCTGCGGTGTAGGGTTGTAAATCAGAAACATGATACTGGGGGTGCAAGGCGAACGGCGAGTCCTTTCATATGGCAGGTGGTCACACAAGCCCGTCCGCGAACATAAACTCAGCCAATTCCACAATCAGTCATGCAAGCAAAACAACAAACATTCAGCTTTTAGCAGTAATGTGCTCATTACATATACTTACAGGGGGTTTTATGGACCTCCCGCGTCGTCCCACGTCGCATCTCGGAGAAGACATCGTCAGGGATACTCTTCGGTGCACCTTCGATGATGTACCTGTAATAATCCTGAAAACACGGATACTTACCGCATCTAGTATGCCTTAACCGAACGTTAACGGCATCAATGGGTTCAACCCATGTCAATGTAACCCGCAATTACGGTGGCCGCATGCACCGTAAAAGACACAGATACAAGGCATCTTTGGGAGATGAGCTTCCCGAGCCACCCAATCGCGCTAATTGGGGTCACTGATAAGCATGGTGCTTATCAGGTCAAGGATCGTGGGCTACCTCGCCGAATAGCCATTAATCCAGGTACGAGGGCACCCTCTGCGACAATGAACAGCGATCCAATCAACAAAGCTGTCTACAATCCGGAATGGAACGTTTCGTCGCCGCCGTTTCGCCACCGTCGGTTAGCCACGGCCGTTTCGCCGTAGTTGTTAGGTGATGATTTTTTTAGAGAAAAAATACGAGAGTCTGTTCAACGTTACATTTTTCTGTTCACTGTTACATTTTTGTGCATGCGCACTAGACCGGACCTTCCACCGAATTTTTACCCAAATTCCTTAACGTACCTAATTCGACAATAACTAACGATTTAGTTAGGTTAGGTTAGCTTAGGTTAGGTCATGATCATGTGTGTATCTATATGTTATTCCAAATATTGAAAGTGTTCTGGCGGCGAACTGGCTCGTTGGCGAAACGGCCGGTGGCGAAACGGCCTGGCGGCGAAACGGCGGTGGCGAACCGGCGGTGGCGAAACGGCGGCGGCGAAACGTCCTAGACCCTCTACAATCAGCATCAGTACGAGACAATATCGAATGTTTGACTTCGCTGTACAATAGCTACATTTACTAAGCTACTTAAGTACTAGCATTCTATTTAGATATTACAGACCTCATCGTTTTATTCACTCGATTATAATCTACAATTTATTTCACTTCAAAACATAATCGCTGTGGAATCACACACTAGCGGAGAATTAGGCTCGCGTCCACACATGTGCGATCTCGGCTACAGACTGCCAAAACAAATCCGAACCTTCGCATTCTAAAATGCAACCCCTAGCCGCCCCGGGCCTCACAATATTCCAAATGTGGGAATTCTCGGCTAATGGCCTTTCCATAATTTAAATCTACCTGCTAAAACGCCCCCGATCTTAAAAACAGCCTTTGGTCTGGGGATTAGTTTTAGGCTCGTTCCAATTCTGTACTAAATTTCGAACGTATCATATTTCAGTGGCTGGTTTAGCCGAAAGCTCATAATTATACGAATACAAATAAAATAATAGAATATTTTCAAGCAGCCCCAGGAACACAAAAGTAAATATTACAACAAGTGTTCATCCCTATTTAACATTGCAACGTATTCAAAACAATCTCTTAAATTTTTTCCAGGGCGCAGAGTATAATTTGCCGCCTCCACTAATAATTTGCCAAAACGGAATAGGGATTTTGGATGGAATCGTACCATGTCCTGGCATTTCCGAGTAACCTGCCGCACGTTCATCTATTTTACCAGTCCACTCTATAGCAGTTTGATTTATTTCCCTGGTCGACCTCCGGTATTAATGTTTCATCAATTACAGTTTGTACAGAATTACTCACTTTATCTCGAAGCTTTTGGAAGCTCTTCTCCAATTTACGTATTTTTCTTTGTTTGGAGGTGGTCCGATGATGACGAATCAGTCGACGATGACGTGTCCCTTCTCGACTTGCCATGGCGTCGTCACTTCTCCTGGCTTTTTCTTTTATTTCCCATCTTCAACTTCACAATAACTATCACTAATCACTCATACGTGAGGAATCCCACTTCTGATGTTATAATATAATGCAAAACACTATTTATTTAAATAGAAGGTACACATAAGTAACACTTAAGATAATACTCCGAATGCCACAGCGATACAAGGCCGGTCGGGACTCGGCTCTCGAGTGTTGACCATGGACATGCTTGCTGTGGGACAAGACGGACATAATCAGCGCAGTGGTATATGCGCCTAATAGATGAACCGCAAACACTTGCAAATTTACAATTTTAAAAAGAGCCAGAGTAAAAAAATAGACTATATCCTTATTAACAATGGCTATAAAAGCTCAGTCAAAGTTACAAAAACGTACCCGGGCGCTGACATTAATTCCGACCATAACCCAGTGATATCTAAACTCAATATAAAAATGAAAGAGACAGTCAAACGTCAAAACAACTATAAAGATACAAAACTTCTTAAGAATCCTAAAATTCACAACACAGTAAAGCAAGAAGTAAATGACTGTATGAGAAATATCAATATGCTAAACGAAATCAGTGTGGATGAACAGCGGAAACATATACAAACAAAGTTAGAAAAATAGTTAAACATCATCTAATAATCAAAAGAACCAAGAAGAAACCCTGGATAACATCAGAAATCCTGGATTTTATGGAAAACAGGAGGAAGGCAAAGGCAAAGTGAACGAATCTAAAACACTACATAAGCAATTCAAAATAAAGTTAAAGAATCCAAAGAAGATTATCTAGCCGCTCAGTGTGAGGAGAAAAAAATTGATTGCTTCCGTATGCACAATAAGATAAAAGAAGTGGCTGAATGCAATAAGAAAAAGACTGTTGGTAATACAGGGTGCCCATTTTAAAACTCCGAACGTAAAGTTCTGTAAATAGGAAATACACAGTACAGATGCAAGGCGACAATAATTTTAAAACAAAAGTATTGCTATAACTAAGATTAGAGCAATCATATTTCAGTGCTCTTGACGGTTTAATTTAAAGTCAGATGTGTGTTGGATTGTGTCTTGCCTATTTATAAAATTCAGGTTCGGAGTTTTAAAATGAGCACCTTGTATAATCAATGACACTGATGGGCGTATAATAACTGAAGAAAGGGACAAACTAAAAAGACGGAAAGCATACCTCTCGGAACTCTTTAATGATGAAAGACCTCTAAAGCCGATCTTCGAAGCGAACAACATACTGCTAAAAATATTAAGAACAGAAATAAAATATGCCTTGGAAATTATGAAACCCGATAAAGTACACAATACCTATAAAGCTTATCAAATTCTTTGATGACGACGTAATTGATATTTTTTTGGACCTATTCAATATCATCTACGAAAAAGGGGAAATTCGTAAACAGTGGTTGTCGTCTACCTTTGTGCTTATTCCCAAGAAGCCAAATCCAAAAGAATGCTCAGACTATTGTAACAAACCGCAATAAATTGCGTTTGCATATAGATTTTAAGTCAACTAAAATGTTCAAAAAGGAAAGAATAAATCGAAGCCGGCCCTGAAAAATTTCATGTACTAGGAACGTAAAAGGCTACATTGTCGTAATCAAAGGAACGCTTGAATTGCATCCGGTGTCAATTAAGCAAAAGCTTTCTCAGAATAAAGAGGTTCCGAATTGTCATGCAGTGCAAACCGCCTGGGAAATGCAAAATGGGCAAACCCAGAACGCGCGACGGACGAGTCAAAAAATGCAAGTTTGAAAAACGAATAAGTCCAAACCCCCCTCGTTCGACCACGAGGAAAAATTACCTGTTTAGAAAGCGCGAACCGGAGCCTCAGTTCCATCCGGAGTCCTGCGAGATTAATTAGCCGCCGCGAACGGTTTTTATTTTGGCGCCAATTTAACTAAGTCCTAAATTCAAAATTTCTATCTAAATTATAAGTGCTTCGTGCAGTACCAAGCCCCTCTAAAATCCAGGAACCCGAAGGAGGCCAGAGGCATACCAAAATCCAGCTGAACTCAATTAAATTTCATAACTAAAAACGGGCGTTCAGCTAATACAAGAAGTAAACTATTTCAGGGGAAGAGCACTTCAGCACCGGAAAAGGTAAGGAAATTTTATGGTATTTTATTAACCGAATAACTAAAGCTTGCTTCGAGTTGTTCTAACTTTCCAGGCTGAAATTAATGTCATTAGTTTAAGCCTAATTAACCAAATCATTTACGAAGCTAGCAGTTAATTCTACCTTTAACAAATAAGGTGGAATTCAATTGTATCTGAGCCAAATTTTTAGTTTATTTTAATATAAGGTTAATTATCTTTTGTGGGTGTTTTATTTAATCGACAACTCGCCCTTAAAACCCCTAAGTTACCACATAGTGGCCAGCAAACAAGCAATAATTCCCTAGGTGCAATTAGTGGCCTAAGGGGGAAAACTACCCCTATACCACACAAAGGGTTGCAGCCCCTTACACAAGGGTTGCAGCGCATCACACTATCGAAAAATCGGGCTCATGAGCCACACCTTAAAGTTATTCTTAAAGATCATCCACAAAAGAATATATAAAAACACTGGAAGAAGACATAAGCAATACACAGTTTGGATTACGCGAAAGACTCGGGACAAGGGAGGATCTTCTTGGGATTAACGTTCTTTTCCAACGCTGTCTAGATATAAATTGGGATGTGTTTGCATGTTACATAGATTTTGAAAATGCTTGTGATAAAATGAAACATCATAAGTAACATCAGCTGCTACTCAACAAAAACACCGATTCGGATGACGCGCGTTGAAAATAATCGATAACCTATATTGGGCCAAAAGGCTAATACAAAAGTTGCAAACCAACTAACGGAAGAAATGAAGATCCGCCGTGAAGTAAGGCAAGGATGTATTTTATCGCCACTTATATTTATCCTTTATAGTAAAGCTACGAGGAGCGTTCAAGTATGAATTATAATTTGAATTGCGCGCCAAAAGACAAAGACATGCACAGAAGTTTTATACATTAATTAATACTCTGGAACAAGTCCTAACTTCATTCAGTCGTTAAATCGTCACAATTCACATTCGTTCAATTGGCAAGCATGAGTGAAGTGAGACTGCATTAAAGCGTCGAACAACGCATTACTAGTAAATTTCTCATCAACGAAGATATCCTACTATAAGAAATTTGTGTAAGAGTTTAAAAGCAGTTTGATGCGCAATCACTATTAGACATAAGTGTTTACAAAAGAAGTAAAGCTTTTAAAGATGGCTGCAAAGGTGCCGAGAATGAACCGCATTCTCCCGTTCAAAAGCATTGACAATAGAAGAGAATGCTGACAGAGTAAAATGCACTTATTTGAAGCGATCGTCGAATTACAGTAAATTAATTATATTCCTTCTGCATTAAATACCAGTAGTTCACACGCTGACTACGATTCAAAAATTGAAATGGACTATGCTGTCCTACATTTCGGACCTTGCTGCATCAGTTTTTTATTTGGTTAGAGTGGGTTAGACCCTTAAAGGTGTTTCTAGGATAAAACACCTCGTTGTAATGAAGCAGTAATCGAAATTGTTCGGGAATGGGTGTAACAGCAGCCAAAAGAATTTTTTTCTCGTGGAATACAGAAACTTCCGGAAAGATGGCAACAGTTGTAAATGATCGATGTAACGAATACAGTCTGAAAATACATTTTAATAAAACCAAGTTAATGGTAGTTACCAAGTCCACACAAAATAAAAATCAAAGCCATATAAACCTAACAATGGGGAACACCGTTATAGAAAATGTGCAGTCATATAGATATCTAGAATCTTGGATAGAACAATCGGGTGATCAAACAAAAGAGATAAGGACGAGAATAGAAATACCCAGATCAACATTTATGAAATTGAATAAGTTATTCACTAGCCAGGATGTTAATATAAGACTTAGGACGCGTTGTTACGTATTTTTCGTGCTTTTGTATGGAGTTGAAGTTTGGACTCTCAAGAAGGATCACATAGACAAACTGCAAGCCTTCGAAATGTCATGCTACCGTAGAAAAATGACGTTTCCCTTGGACAGACCAATGCCGTCCTAAACAAAATGCAAAAAGAATGTGAAATTATTTCCACCCTAAACAAATTTGGTGTGATACACGCACACACCTTTCTCTTACAGTGATTCTATAGTTAACCAAAAATTACATTTTTAATTTCTAAGCATTTGTCAAAAATTTTCAAAAATTACAAATTCTGCAAAATAGAGAGTTAGTTGAAAAGACAATTTTTCTCTAAAATTTTAAGCAGAATTCAAAAATGTAATGATATACCGACTGTTCTATTTAAAATAGGAGGTAATAAAAAAAAGAAAATAGGAAACCCATTTCAGAGGTATGCAACTGGTAAATGACCTATCTCACATCAATACACATTAAAAATGCAATAAAAACTTAACGTTTGAAAAATCGTTCAAGAGTAAGCATCATACTTTCGGTTATGCAATTTTCTTCAAAAGCTTGCTGTCGCATCTAGTTAGTACAAGCTGAAATGTCCATGGTTTCGTTGTACTCAAATGTGTAAAATACAGGAATAAGATAATGTTGGAATCAATTGTATAATGTGTTTAGATATACACTGTATTTTTTATCTAGTTACAACACTTATTACGTCAGCATTTTTTCATTAGTGTTTAACATTTTGATAACATTTTAAATAAATGCCGCTGCGGCATCTATAAAATTAGTTTATTCAAAATGTTATTAATACAAAATATGTCGTCATTGAATAAAGTGTTATATACATAAATAGAATAAAATAAAATTGCTTCGGCGTTTCTTTATTTCGGGGACGTTCGGCAATGCACACTGCACTATGGCTTGGCCCGGTTGCTGTCCTTGGATTCTCAACGAATGTTTGAAGTCGGTAGGTGTAGTTGATCTGTAGCTCTGATGTACTAGAGCCAACAAATCTAAAACAAGGTAAATAAGATGGCGTTCTGTTGTTATTATTTTGCAGGCGGTCAAAGTCAACTGACACACACGCAAATACACACACACACACACACACACACACAAATCCTCAATCACCAAAAATTACACCAAATAAAAAGCATTTCAAAAACATAGTATACCTTTGGAATCATATTGAACTAAAAGAAAATGAACCAACCGCAAATAGAGATTCGCAAAGATTTGAATTGTACAGTAGTTGTATTTCGACTCAAAAATATATTAATTACAATAGCTACGACCCGATATGTAATGCCACCGTCTACTCAGAAGGAGGACCCTGACCTTCAATGATAGACGATTTGCGGCAAACGACAGTAGTCATCTGTCGTGCTATCAGGTGGTGTTGTTTTGCTAAGATGAAATTTGTAGTACAGCAGATAGATTGTGAAAACGGTAACGAACGATTGTTTCAACATTCGAAAATAGCTTGTCGAATATTGAACGTTACTTGTAAAAAGAAATAATATAATAACTTCGACTAGATGTCAAACCATGTTAAAATAGAGATAACACTCTCATGCCTGCAATTTCGGGCGGCCAATAGATGTTTACTTCCAAATACTATCAAAGTGCAAGGTATAAATTAGGAAAAGTTTTGTTACATTAATTTTCAATTGAAGCACTTTCGTTTTCAATCATTTTGTACTAGAGTGCCTCTGCGCACCAGCAAATAATTTTCGGGAGCAAGCTAGCGTAGACATTCCTCTGGGGAGGTGCTAGGCTTTTCCGTTGTGCTTTGAGCCAGAGGACAGCTATGTCACTTTTTAATTGCCTCCTTGACCTCTACTGTCCTGATTAACCGTCATTGAGCTGTAACCGGAGTCTAGACGCTACGTTGCTTTATAACACATTGTTACCTGTTACAAAAGCCTATTGTACGAGTATTAACGTTAGTAGTTTACGTTTTATATAGCTGTAACTAGACGATAAATTAGCAAAACGCAGTCGAGGCGTATAAAAATTAATATCCGAGTTGCAAGGGTTTTTAAGAAAGAAAAGAGGTTTTGGTTTTCGAATCGGTGACAGAAGAAAAATTTAGCTGTGCATTAAAAGTTTCGTGGTAAAAATGTGGTAAACTCGGGATTTCTCGGTCTTCGTTAATAGTATGTGAATACTATCGAAAGCGTGCTTGATGCAAGTTTTTAGAGCTGGTACCATTTTCCAATGGAAAAATTGTTTCAAGTCGTCGACTGATTAGAGAACCACGGAATTTGCTGCATAGTTTTTGCCTGTTATGGCAAGGTATGTAAAGTTGTTGTTGGAACTATCTGATTGTATTTTCATTGGAAATAATAGCCACAAGTTCGGAGCGACGAAAACGCATTACTTTGAACATCTCTTCATAAGAATTTCACTACGGAGATCGTGCGATTGCTTGCGGTCAAATGACAGCGACTGTCAGAGTAGGAGTTAGAAGAGAAATCATCCTCTTGAACGGTGATTAAACTCCTGAGAGGTTAGTCTTCGATTACACAAGCGTAGCGATTACCAGATAAGTGAAGTAAAGTTAAACTTCTGATATTTCGCATATTCTGAAAAAGTAGAAGCAGTTTATATCCCCTTAATTGAAGGGAAGCGTAACGTAGGAAGACGACGAATTTCGTGGTTGCGCAATTTAAGAGACTGGTTCGACTGCACCTCAAATCAACTATTTAGAGCAGCCGCAAATAAGATCCAAATTATCACTAAATCTATTTAAGGAATTGCTTCTTTCATTCAAACATTAAAGTTTCAAGGGTTGTAATGTGCTGTATATCTATATTGCGATGGGACAAAATAAACAAATTAGAAATTCACTTATGCCACGGCGTTGGGCGCCATTTTGAAATGGAATCATGCCTTATATTAATAATGGGTTTAATGCAAATATTAAATAATTAAATAAGGACAAATCACCACAATTCTCAGGGTATTATTTTATATTGTGTAAAACTTTGCCTGTCAGTATTTTAGTCTAATTAAAATAAAATGTATTTATTACTTGTCAAATAAAATAGTTAATTGCCCCTTTCTATATTTTATTGAACTGCAATAATAATCTAGGCTAGCTCCAGCAAAACACAAAACATCTTTCAGGTGGGTTCAGATCCGAATTTTTGAAATTATGTTTAGAAAATTTGGCTCAGAGTAGCTCACATGCGCGATTCTAGTACATTCGATTTACTAGATCCCGATTTCTCATAACCTCACAAACTTGACATTGAACACAGAACGTCGTGAGTGCAAAATAGCGTTTATTTAAATATTTGACAGTGAAATTCTGCGAGGAAACGTCAGGTAAATTAAATTAAACACCCGCGTAGCAACAACTGACTCGATTTTGTTTTAGTTGTGACGTGAAACGACGCCAACAGTTTATTTGTCTTGGACTTCCTGTAATGGCTTCATATTCTAGCAAAATCGCAGATTCTACTGACGCCATGCACACTGGAACAGTACTGGACGCTTGAAAATACGATGAATCTCTTCCTCAGGGTGTATTCTAGCTGTTCACTAACTTTCCCGGCTACCAAACACCCAGAAAAATGCGAAATCCTACCTTTGAAAAAGTAGCCGATGTGCGCTTCGGAGATGGTTCAAGGTGACGCCGTCGGGTTTATGCTCTTGTAGTTGCTTCCCTGGCCCCAAATGCCGCTCCGGGACGTTGATACACATCTCCTTGACCCTTAGGAATGGAAAACCCGGGCTCCTGCAGCTTAACTGGTCTGGTATTGACGATCGGAATTTTCAGGTGTCGGACCGCAGCTCACAGCCGAACATAGTTTGGAAAATTTTAGAATTTTATCTCGTGCAAACCTTCACAAACATTCCCACAGATGCCTGATCACTGATATAATACAATGGTAAAATTTTTAATTTGGTAAACACTTTTATTTGGGTAAAAACATTAATTTACTATAGCACAATTTTGCCCCCAAGCATTCAATTTTTCAGTAATTGTTATTTTTTTTAACAAAACAGCATTGCGTTGCTACTTAACAACGATCCGATATTGTTTGTAGGAAATTCGTTTTAGTTATTAATTTACATAAACGGAATAAAATTTGATTGAATCTAAAAATTTCTTAAATCTAAAATTGTCTTTCTTTCTTATATCTAAAAATTGTTCTTGCTCGTCACACACAACGTTTTTATTATCACTACTCTGCTGTAACACTTATTTTTAAAGTGCACTGGACTTGAGTTCAATTTTACACACGTCACTGTTTGTTCTTCAATTCAGTTGCCCTCGTTCTCTATTGCTCTTTGCAATTTCTATTTTCTCTTGCTTCGATTTCATTTGCCTTTCACCTTGCTTGCTTTTCACTGGCCCGTACTATTATTAATAACTCTACACTCATTCAGTATGCACATTACCAACCTTTTGTTTTATTTAATTTCATTTGGTCTGGCTTCAAATATGCTTAAACTTATCATATTAGTTATTTTATTTCGCTCAAACCTCAAATTTAAATTGTTTGAAATCTGCCTTGACTATGATTGCCTTTATTCCTCTAATTATGCTTTTTGCATCTCATTACCAATGCAACTTCAACTAGTTTAGATTGCAATTAAATAAAATATTTCAACTGTGTGCTTTAATTGACTTTGTTCAATATATCTCACTGCATACAGAACTAAATTGTGAGCTTAAAACTATCTAAATATATGGCAAAGTTTATAAGTTTTCTTTCACCTATATAAGTGTACTTGGGAGTAATAAAACTTGTTGGCGCCCAGATAATTTGGACATTTTATTACTGAAGGATACACACCGTCTTCACTGTAGTTAGTGACGGGCTCCAAGCACACTTTTATAGCGAAGAATTTTTGAAGTAAAATATATAAAAGGTCGGCCTAAAGGTAAGAGAAAATCTAACAACATTTAAAGAATTCAATTTTTGTACTCCAAATCCAGAGTGTTTCTATTGCAACACGTATAGTTTTGAATTGCGTTTTATTGCTTTTAGGCTTTAACCAGATGCTAGCCCCAAGGACAAGCTGCGATATGTCGGTAAATATTCCCCGAGTTGCTTCGCTGTGTAAGCGTTTCATTGCTAGAGTCCCCGTCTAATATTAATTATTTTATTATATACAGGGACTCTATTCATTGCCAGATTGCAACGCTACCTGGTATATTTATTTAATATTAGCGTTACTTCATTTTTGCCCTTATCAATGGTAGCTTCTGAATAAGCCTAGGTTCGGTTTACTTATACCTTGACTGATGTAAAGAACATGAGATAACATAAATTACATTTATTCAATCCTATATACATATCAAATCTTAAGTGTACAAATAAATCAACTTATAAATTATTCCCATTCGTAAATATAACAAAATTTAATTTGATTTTCGCTATGGTCAGGCCACCCAACTGGCAGGAGCAGTCGCGGCTCTCAACTGTTTGACAGCCGCTAGAACTTTTAGGTTGGTTTGCAGAGGTTGGCAGTACTGTGAATATAAACAAATGTCAGTTCATCAAATTAATGCAAGCGAAGTGTTATCAGTGATTTTATATAATAAAAGCCACTAAGATTTCAAATACCACCTGAATAGACTTTCCCTTAGGTACAACGTGTGTAACCGCAGAACGTTATTTAGTGATATCAATAAGGGATTGAAGGTTATCAGGATTGATAACAGCTAGATCGCGAGCGTGCCGAGGTCAAATAACCACGGGGCTTGAAGGTAGGTAGATTGTGACCTGAGGGAACTGACTATTACATATTAAATTCTACTACGGCGCCGAGGTCCAGGCACCGACTCATAATTGCCGCGAGGCGACGGGGATCGTCTGAGACTTGATCTACAATCATACAACCTGACCGTAAGCTGGTTTTGCTTCGAATTAATAAAATTATGGGAAAATAACACCGCTCGCTCTCAGGTGTGTTACTTCCAACGAGTAAACTAGAAACGCTGCCGGAATTTGAATTGTATCCAACTGAGTTATTTTATTTCAAATAGCGCAGCCCGATCTCAGGTATACGTAATTTGAAATGATTCAGCTATAGAACTTGAGATAACTTCAACGTAGCGTAGTCTGATCGCAGGTTTACGCCTATTTGAAATTAATCAAAGTGCTGCCGCTTTGGAACGATGTGCTAGCTATTATTGGGAAGAGATACGTAACTTTCAATTGTTTCAAATGGAATTATTTCAAATCGCGTAAACCGATCGCAGGTGCACGCTATTGGAAACGAATCGGCTTCAGAACTTTAGATAATTTCAACGTAGAATAGCTCGATCGCAGGTTTACGCCTATTTGGAATTAACAAAGTGCTGTGGCTGCTTGAAGATGAGCTAGCTATTATTTACGGCCCGAATTCTGGGTGAGTTTTAATTTAATTTGAAGAATTACGAACTGAGTGAAACAGGTCGGGGATGTTGCTCAGAGAGCTGGATTTGAATTTTCTATAGAATTCTGGTAAATTTCTGGTTAATACTGGTGGCTCAGCTAAGCCGACGGCTGAGCCCTCGCCTGCTACAGGTCAGGTCGGGTACCAGGGTAATTCTCGGATTCAATCTCTTGCCCCGGCCGGCTAGAAATTTCATTTTATATGTTACAGTCGCTCCACCGAGCATCGCCCCGCTTGGCGAAAGAGATGGGCTGTGAACACTTCTTCGTTCCGCTGGTCCATCGCGGATTTCCTGCCTGCTCGAGCGTACTGGGAATTTTCGTAACGCCAAAAACGCGAAGATTAAGCGCTTTTAATTTGAAATTAAAGTTCAGTAGCGCTTAATCAACATCGAAAAGTTACAAGATTGTAGAAACCAGTGTGCATTTCAAGTTTCCAACCCACAAGAGCGACACAGCACTGTATCAGTAGGAAGTTGTAAAAACCTGAACGCTAAATTTAAAGGGAAGGAGGGTACCCCAATACGCGGATCGATTAATTAACGGAGCATAACTTGTTGCCGAATGCTTGGTTGGTCAAGAAGTTTGTTGTGTAATTGTCGCCTCAGGTACTTATCGGAGTTCGGGGTGACCCAAGGCTATGGAATCGCTAATTGGTGTAAGCCGCATATCTATTGCAATGCCGACCTTGTATGCTGGCAAAGGAGAAGCAACAAGAGACCCACATTTGTGAGTGCAAACTTCGCCCAGGAGGCTCGTTCAAATCTTGCAGACCATTGTTGGAAGTATTAGCCTCGCGTCGATTGTATTTGGTTATTAATCATTTGATATGGATAAAAATTCCGGACTTACATATCGCTTGTCTTCCCTTAATTAATATTACGTACATGCTTTCTTTTCCGTCGCCCAGGTAGATGTAGGACAGTGGGCTAATATCGTCCCGGAGTCTAATGACATTTTGCGATAAAAATTGTCGGAGCGGTGGTTGGTTCACTGCTCGCGTTTGTATCATTCTATACGTCGTTGAATGATCCAAAACAGTTGTAATATGAATCTGCTACTACTGTTCATAGCTGAATTTGGGTGAGAGCAACCCCTTGCAGTATACCTCTCCCATTGATGGTCAAATTTGTTCATCTTAAAAATATCCACCTGTATTTGATAATAAAGCATTTACTGGAATGAGATTTTCCCCAGTGACATGTCCAAGTTAAAGGTTTTTACTTAACTAGCAACTAACTTGGTTTAAGACCATTGCATGTGTTTTCTAACTTTGTAGTGCTGCTTGCGCTGTCATAAATATTAAAGTAAATTCGTAATACCAGTATATGTATGACCTATGTATTATTTCGTGGGTCATTTGTGTATGCAGAAAACTCAACGTTGTACACTAGAGGTTTGTTGTTTTGATTATACACTCAAAGTTAACTATTTTAAGTCGTGCTGCATCCTTTCTATTTACAGAGTGCCCTCGCTATTAGATAAACTTTTGCTGTCGCTTCTTCTTCTTGGTCGTGTTCATTCATTTCTAAAGTGTCGTGATTAATGATGGTTTTTAGTTTGCCTAATTCATGTTGCCCTTCTTCGAGGTTTTGTGTTCTGTGAATAGTTTCGTGCGTTGTATTGCCTGTTAGTTTTTAATTTGGTCTAGCTACCTGGTTGGTGAGCTGCCTCTCGGTCTTTACTCTTTCTTCTACTATAAGTAGTAGTAGTATGATCTTAGCATATATCGTTGATGACAGTCGTTGTGTGACGTTCAATTCTTACAAGATATACTCGTTGGTACGATGAACAGTTCATGATATTTGGGGCCAAGCCAACACCACATTTCAAAGGCGTCTATTTTCTTTCAATCGCTGGCTAATTCCTCCGAAGCTGTCTACGGTGCTACAACCTGCTACTTGCCCAATTTCTGGGAAGTTATTATTTTGGCGATCTACAATTAACACTTTAAGGAGTGATGTGAACCACATTACCCAGTACGCCGTTGACAGTGTGCCACATGACTGGGTTTCAAAAAGAGATATTTTGACGGCCCTGGCCCGCCGTGTCTCTCACATTATGTACTCTGAGTACATGTTGAAAAGGATGATAAATAAGTTAGATCTTTGCAGTACCCCAGCTTCTATCGTAAATTCTATTTACTGTATTCCCTTAACTTTCACTTACATTATTTGATGTATAAAGAGCTCTGACCAGTACAATGAAATGTTCAAGTACACCCATGTCTTTTAATATGTACCAAATGTGGCTCTATTATACTAGGTCAAATGCTTTGCTGGTCGACAAAGCATAGATAGAGTGAGATGATAAATTTCCTAGCTTTCTGTACAATTTTCCTCAAGTTCAGCACCCCTTCTCGCGTTTCGTTTGGCTTTTACAAAACTGGTTTGCACATCTGGTATCTGATGATCCAGGAGAGCTCGGAAGTCGACTGTGTAATTTATAGAGCATAACGTTACTGGAATGAGAAATTATTGCTAGCAGCCTATAATTATTATCGCAGTCTTTGTCTAAACCCTTTTTGTGTGTAGGAATAAAAATTCATTTCGTCCAGTCTTTGGACCACTTGCCTATACATCATATTTTTCGACATAGTTCTAGGTATTTATGGACACCAGTTTTGCCGCTTCCCATTATTGCGTCAGTTGTGATGTAATAAGATCCGCATGCTTTGCCCATTTACATCTGTTTGATAGCTGCTTCCACGTCTGCTATATTATTGTTTGGCGGAAGTGCATTGACAGAATCTTTATAGAGATTCTCGCAATACATCGTCCACACTTATAAATATTGGTCTATTTCTTCTCCAGATTAATTTATCACTATCCAGCTACTGGCACTAAATTAGTGTGTAATCTGTATAATCTTGATGTAGAAATCTTTGGATTGATTCTGGGTAGCATAGTTGGAGTGCATATGTTTGTATAATATTTATTTTCATCTGTTCTACAGGCAGATTGAAAATTATTATTAAGTCTTACCTTGTGTATTTTTTATTGTGCTTGTGACCTGTGACAGTGCCTCCTCCATGTTATTCCAGTCTACTAATATGTATAACTTTAGTTGGAATTCCTCTAAGCATCTAGCGATCAGAGCCACATACCCCACCGGGATAAGTTAGTACGTCTCTAATGGATCGCCATCTTTTATTGACCAATACGTAGTCAATTTGATTTTTATATACACCATCCGGAGAAACCCACGTATACATACGTCTTATGTGGTGTTTAAAGACGGTCTTCGTTATAGCAAGAAAATTGTCGGCAGCAAATTGAAGCAGTCGTTTTTCTGGCGGAATTCGTTCCCCAATACCAGAAAGTCTAACCGAGAATTTTAAATGATGATCTTTCTTTCTTACGCCAGTTTTAACGTTACAGTCGCCAATAATGATTGTGACTTCCTGTCGTGGAATATTTGCTATATCAGTTTCACGCTATTGCTAGAATATACTTAAAGAAAATATATTGAAGCAAGTTTAGTATCAAGCTAGTGTTATTAAACGATTGCTGATAGAATTATATATTTTTTCTACGGTATTTATCTTATGAGGAACAACAAAAACTACAAAATCTTTCCAATGTGTTTCAAACAGCCCTGCGCTTATCAAGTTTTATCGGTAAATTGCTACGTTTATATAGCGTAACGCTTTTTAGCTATTTTAATAGCTCCTCTTTGTTACGGTTTACTTTCGCGTTAGTTGAATTGCTATTATTTTCTGGTTTCCGAACGCATGCAGTTAGTGTTTTTATTATGCGAACGCACTATGCCTGCGCGAGAGATCGTGTCGGAAGGCGACTCGATTCTCTGCTGCCAGAACGCACTTAGAGAGGTCGTCTTTCCAGGCCCATGCCAAGGCTGAGTTTATAATTCTGCACTTGACAGAATTAATCGTCGTAAACGTTAATTTACGGATCTATCAGTTTGGTTTGATATTTACTTCTAGTCGCTCACGTATAAAACCATTGTAATATGGGATTTGAAGGGTCACGAAACCGCGTGACGCAGTTGTAAAAGTGATCGGCTCTTCCATTGTAGAAGGTAGGAAACGTTAGATTCGCTCTAGTTTGTTCGCTAATGGGTTGTATATTCGCCCTTAGTTAGCGCTCCTAGCGAGGCCGCCAATTTTGGGCTACTTTTAATGGGATTCAACATGCACTCCACCGAAATCGCACACCTGTTGGTTTGCTGAATTGTACCGGTCCACGTGTGCAGGGACGAGACCACATTCTCAAGGGAGCGGCACACCGTCGAGCAATGACGCTATTACATCTTTACTAACTTACTGGGGAATCTTCGAACCATTGTAATCCAGACTGGAAGACACGATCTAGCATTTGTTTTTCTTACATGTTAATACAGCAATTTCCATACTGCAAGCGAAGACGTACTCGTTTCTTTCGCAAATGGTAGATGTAAATACTATTTGATTTTACAAGCTGTGGCAGAGTTTGCCAAGAGGAGCTTCGAGGTAAGCATATTATTGACTAATATATGAATGATTGAATGAACGCAGAGTGAACTGCTAGTCTTAATATGATTACACTCTACGATATATAAAATTCAGGTGTATTGCCGTTTGATCTAAATATTTACTGTTTGTGTAACCTACTCGCTACGCGATGTTTGAAATATTGCTTTACTTAAATTGTTGTCTTTAGGGTAATTTCACTGTATTGCTGTTCGCGACTTAAATGTTTGAGTTTGATATTCTTCATTCTGTAAAACATACTTTGCATTTACTAAAATTATTGCATGTAAATTCAATATTTTAATATGTGGGTCATGTGCATGATTTATTTGTGAATTTTGTTGTCTCTATTTAATTAATACGAAATAAACCAAATATACTGATCGTTTTTAATCTTATGTTATTGGTTGTGATCTTGAAGCAACATTACAGGTGGTAATAATTTTAGTTCGCCACAGCAAAATAAGTAGCAGCAGTTAGGTTATATTGCAACGCATCCCGTCCAGTTATAAGGTTTGATATTCTGAATCGTGGTGAATTATGTTTCTTTGGGTCATTATCAAACCTGGCGCCTAAAAATTAGACCTTTTGCATGTTAGTGGTTTGTTTAATTGTAATAATTTGAATCCATCCACTCTCCGATTAAACTGAGTTGGCTATTGAAATTTCACGTAGGGATATATTGGTTATTTGGGCAATAACCGTCATGCTGTTGTTCAAACTTGATGTTTGTCCAAAACTCTTTTTGTTACTGGGTGTTCAAAATTTAATGACGATGCTGAATATTTGGTATCATCTTCCTTTATGCGTTATGGACACCCCTGTCTGAACGCCGCAATTCTAGAATCGTAAACTGATTTTGTTCGTCCTTGAAGCGCCGATCTTGAAATATATTATTCGAGTAACCGCTGCGCCAGCAGCGATATGTTTTTGGTTTTGTATTGTCGGGCGCTAGCACGGTTATTAGAGAGATACGGTTGCCTCGTAACTCGACTATAAGTGGGGGAGAAACGTCACTCTACGTCACAAGTATGCTCGCCGGGACGAGTATGTTCTGCAGCTAACCAAGCGCAAGCGAGTTTCTGCAAGACAGAGGTAAGCACCAATGTTGTACTTTTCTTTAGGTGCGTTTAAAATTATGATTTTATTTAAAGATGACGGGAACGATTTGTAGCGTCGCAATCTGCAAAAGTAATGCAGAAAAAGCAAAAAAAGCCAATGAAAAAATTCGGTTTTTCTCTTTTCCAAAAGATAGTTTGCTACGGAAAGAATGGGTTCGACTATGTTACCGAAAGGGCAAGTTTGACCCATCAAATAAACGAATTTGCAGCAAACATTTTGATTTGGACCAATACGAGGATGTTGTACAAGCTAAATTAATGAACATATTACCAAAAAAGTTGAAAGAGACAGGTAATCATTTTTCAGTAAGTAAATATGTTATGTTAAGGAGATTAAAACTAATTTAATTGTAGCTAAACATCTTCAGGAACTTACCAGATATTCCTCGACCACTAATCAAAGCATTTGTTAGACAAAGAATATTTGTTAGAATAAAATATACAAACAAGCAACGAAAACAAAGTTCCTTTATATCAATTAAAAGAAACTCCAGCACTGATGAAGAAAGGAAATTTGCCAGGAAACTAAAAAAAACTGCGACATAAAAACGCACACATTATTTGAGTTGTAGTATTTAATGTTGTAACATTTCATAGACAGAATAATCCTGAATAACTAAATACCAGTAAATGAGTTATCTGCGTCCGTCTCGTTATCCGCATTTAAGCAGTTGGGTATTAACGATGCTTTCCGCCAAAAGCCTATTAAAATTGTTCCCCCAAATGTTACTTATTATTTGAAAAATCCTGAAATTATTAGCTGTTATTATTTTAGGTTACTATTTTCAGTAAATACTTGCTTGGGAATTAATATTTCATGACAAATATTAAACCAAATCTCGTCAATCATTTCACTTTAAGCGCCTCCTGAAATTTTGCCATAATACACCACTGCATTTAAGATTTAAATGAGCATACCGGTGACATATTCCCGCCTGCGAGCCTATTGGCTGAAAGTTACGAGGCAACCGTATCTCTAATAACCGTGGGGCGCTAGTACGCCTTTGCCTCTCCCTCTACTTGCATCTTGCAAGCTGTTCGCACGCAGAAATATTATTGGTCGACCTTGACTTAATTTGCAGGGCATTATTAGGGATTTGTTTAGACAAAATTGCTGTCCTTTATTTGGTGTTCGCTTGCATAGGGCGGATTTATATACGTTGCGCTTTTGGAAGATTATTACGTTTAGTTTGCCCAACGCGTTACTCGCAGATTCAAGTAGCGCTGCGGTTTAAATTGCGAAGTTGGAACTAATTAGAGCTTTTAGTTTTTAGTTTCTGAGAGTTGATCTTGACACCGTAAATTTGAGATCCGTTAGCTGGTATTAGCTGCCAAATTAACAATGCTTATTGAGTCTTCCCATGCTGCTTGTCAAGAGTCCGTTTTGCGGCCGAGTTTCGATTTCTTCGAGATTGCGATTGCTCGCTGCATTTTCTTTGTGAACGCCTTGCGGTTCTGGGATTATTAACAGAAGATAAAACGTGTTTGCATAATAGTTCACGCTCTGTAAACTTAAAGCTACAGACATCATCTTCGAGCCAAAAATTACTGGTACATTTACTGAAACACCTTGAACTCTTATGTATATGGTGCCATAATATCAGTTGCTTGCCTGCAACATTAGCGGTAGTTAGCATACTTTGTTTGCTTTCTTGCGTCAACATTGTAATTTGGCATGCTAGGAGTTGCTTACTTGTGGCATCACCACGAACTGGTATATTAGTATACCATATTGCGCTTGTTTGCTACTTTCTTGTAATTAGCAGCCCTTATTGTTCCTGTTTGCTACTCCTTTGTAATTTGGCGTTAGTTAAATTAAAAGCCCTGTAATTTGCGGCCACAATAGAGTGCGCCTCGTTTGCACCTTTCGACCGACGACATCAAGTCGCTTCTGGAAGCTGTGCTAGTGCTGATTCTGAAATTATGTAACATCTTGTATTGTCTGTATTATCGTTAACTAATATAAGCTGTTTTATGCTTATAGATATTTTGTGTATGGCTAATCCCACCTATTAAGGTATTGTATATTTTTGAAGTCTGATTCGTGGAGTATAAGAGTTCTCGTAAGCTTATGGATTTATCCGTTGCACAAAGCCTCTTTGGCACCCTTGGTAATTTTAAATACCTTTTACATTCAATAGAAAAATAAGAACCGCAAGCCGTTTTCACTGTAGCTAGTCGGCCCATAATACCTCCGTGTTTGGTACGGTTTGAGGCTAGTAAAAGTCATTGAGAAACTTCGATTTGGGGCTAAATCTAAATTAGTATTCACTGTTGATAGCACAACTTAATCTTTTATTATATAAAGTTTACCAGAAGCTAGCATTCTCCTTACGTTTCAGTTAGCTATTTTATTTTTTCTTCTGGCAGCCCACTCAGCCTGGAACTGAAACGGCGCCGATTGTCAGTCGGATTGCTAGACGTATTCCTCATCCTTGATTACATTAAAACCCCATATTAATGGTCATAAGCCTATGTTTTTTCTTGGGTGGAGGATAACGCATGTTTCCGCGGACTTAAGCCTCAATGGGCGTATTGTGCTGCCTCCAAGTTATGTCTGTATACGTTTTGTGTGTAGTCTTGTTACTCTACCTCGTAGACCAGTCTTCAGAGGAGAGCGACGTTAATTATATCCCAACATCGATTGATCACCCGGCTCAGTACCGATGCTGTGGACTAAAGGTTGATTCAGAAATCATAGGAGCATGTCGAATGAGCTAAACAATTTCGAAATATTACTCATAAATTGACATATACAGCCTATATTAATTCTTAATTAAAATAAGCTGTCAGTTAATCACTTTTATGATACGAGAAACATAGCCAATATTTAACCTTAAAATACCGAAGCATCAAACTTCAAAGATAAAAGATAAGTAAGCATTCTAATTGAACCTTTAAACGATTTATTTCTTTCAAAAAATCACTGTTCACTAACGGAGACAGAACGTATAACTCGTTGAGTAAAAGCAGTTAGTTTTCGTATTCGTATTATAGTAATTAAGTGCATTTAGGGTAATGCAGGTGAGGCAGTATATAAACTAACGTCAAGATATGCGCAACAAATCTCCAAATCGCCGTAACATACTTAAAAGATTTTGACGAAAAGTTAAAAATACAACTTGGTTTCAGAATAAAATTATAGTTCCTAATTTTTAATTACAAGTTTCTATTTTTATTATGTATTCTTAAGTTTTTATTTCTTTAATAATAATATTACTACTCATCCATTATCACAATAAAACACCAGTTTTCTTAAATTATTCGTAGCGGAAGTATCGAAGCATGTAATTCCAATAATGCAAAAGTAACATAAGTCAAATGTTTGCACTAACTGGACTATAATAATAACTTCTT